>JAPMOQ010058975.1:2213779-2245412 GCA_026543055.1 Argiope trifasciata
ATAGAGAGAGAGAGAGAGAGAGAGAGATAAGAAAAGGAAGAAAGAAAAAATAACGGGAGTAATCTCCCCGAAACTTTCTCTAATACTCTGATATAAAATTGCTATCTCCCATTAACCGCGCAGAAATAGTGGATTTTGGGCAAAGCTGTGAATGACGAGAGTATTTAGATTTTTATTTTTAGAATTTCATGAGTGTTTTGTGTTTCGTTGCATACTAAAGAAAACCATGTCTACATTTGAGACGTTTTTTTTTTTTTTTTTCAACCAAATGGAATAAAAAATTGACACAGAAATACAGTTCTAGTAACAAGACCACATATTAAATTTTATTCATCTAAGCTTTTGTGTTTTTGAGTTACTGCCATTACATGAGCGCTAATATTGAGACAGACAGGCTGCCAGCCCTTTGACAGATTTGTTTCAAACTTTGATATAGATCTAAACTTTATATATTAAGATATTAAACAAATTTTATGAAAGCATTTTAAGCTTTGTATTTATGGAATTCACTTGCACTCAAACAGACAAACTTTATGTGAATGAATTTCATTCAAAATTTGCAAGAAATCTAAAAATAGGGTGAAAAATTCACACACCAAGTGACATGAATCTACGTCAAAGCGTTTTTGAGTGATCATGATCATAAATATATATAATTCCAAAAATATATTTCTCGGATTCAAGGTGGTTTAAAACGTTGAAATCTTAAAGTAAAATTCCTTAAACAAATACAATAATTTATTATTCATTTATGGGAAAGTGAAATAAAAAACCAAAAATTTAAAATAGTAAATTCTCCTAACTTGTATTTAGTTTATAAAAATATTGATACGATAGAATTGGAACGTGCTTTAAAATAATTTGCATTGAATTCTAATGGTTAATGGTAAAATTATTTTAAACAAGTCATTTAATTAAATTATCCAACTGATCCAAAATTTATTACTTTTAATCTAAAATTAAGATTGTCTATCATTTATGAAATATTTTTATTTCCTATTGAGGATAAGGCTCGCATTCTATGATTATTCTTTCTAGGTTACTTTTTATTATATGCATTTAAAAAGAATTCTACAGGGCTTCAAATGCTTTAAAAGCAAATTTATTGAAGTTTCGTAACCGATGGTACTGAGTTACATAAAATTATCTTATTATTAATATAATAATCATATATTAATTTCTATTTTTTTATGTAAAAACTTGGAAAATTTACAAAGAAAATTTGCATTAGTTTATCAAGAAAAAAGACAAGAGCTTTGTTTCAAAATTCATTTTAATGAAATTTGTGTGTGTGTGGGGGGGGGTGCGTGTGTCTGGTTTCATCAAGAATTCCCCTTTCAATTAGCGTTTACATCGTCCAGACGTCAATAAACCAATTCAATCAAATGTATTAGTTTTCAAACCATTGCTGTACTGACAGCAACTGCTTGTCGTATTTTATGAAATTAAGTAAAAGTTAGTTTTATAAAAACCATTTAATAATGGCTTTGAAATCGAGTAAAAAGGGGTCCCAAGCTGTCTTACAAGTGCTTCAAAGGCAAAGAAATATATATAATGCTTTTATTTCATCTCACTATTCTTTTCATTTACAGTTCCTACAATTACTGCCCTTAGCATTTTAAAATAAAATATCACTGAAAGTGCACCTGACCATGTTGAATTTTTCAAATGTTAATTGTATAGATTTTTTTCACTACAAGTTGAAAAGAAGAGAACATAACACAAGTTGAAAAGAAGAGAGTGTTCTATCCTCATCTATATAAATAAAAATGAATGTTTGTCTGTTTGTCTCTTACGCGCTTCCGTACCGCTCAACCGATTACAATAAAACTTTGAATACTTATTACCTGTACATATGGGATGGTTATAGGCATATGAAAATTATATAATCTATATAAATAAAAATGAATGTTTCTCTATATGCCTCTTATGCGCTGCCGTACCTCTCACCCGACTCTGTCCAGTTCTATGCTGGAAGCTTACGAGTTGGGCAGTCAAAAAATTTATTTGTTTTTGCTGAAGAAGGAAAAAAACTATTACCTACCCTAAAGCTCTTGAATCATAAAGTAAAAAAAGGAATAAATATCATTTACACTTCTACTTTATATATCAACACTTTTCCTCTATAAATCATTCAATTCGTGAATGTATTCACTTCCGATATGAAAATAAATATCATTCTTCCTATCATTCCTAATTAAACAAGACAATTATTTTAAATTTCAAACGGTATTTCTAAAATTAATTCTTCTGCCGCAGCAACGCGCTGGGGATCAGCTAGTTGTCGCATATTGAAGGGAACCAAATAAGCTGTTCAGATCTCTTCCTACTGATTGAATAGACTAAACATTAAAAACCAAAATTGTGATGTATAAACTATATTCCGAATTTCATTTTATTATCTGGTTACATTCTTTTTTTTACTTTGTCGTATATGAAGTATAGAGAAAGTATTGTAATCATCAACAAATTCGAACTCCATCTCGAGATTTCGACGAATCTCAGCGTTTCGGATACCTTTTAGTTCAAAAAACATATTTTTGAAATTATGTCTTTTTTTTTTTTGTAGATACAATAACTAGAAAATTATTTAAGCTAGATGGATGAAAATCGGTATATGGACTTTGGACAAAATTTATAGATTTTTTATCAAATTTTGAAAAAAAAATCTTATTTTAAGAAATCATATTTTCTGGCTTCACGTTCTGGCAGTTCAAGGGAACTGGATAACTAAAAAACGCAAAGAGCTATATCAATAAAAAATGATAAATACATTTGAGTCTATTATCGAATTTTGAACCACATCTTTGAAAGGGCTAACTGTCTCTCTATCTGTACTTTCGCATGTATGTAAACGCATTTATTTAAATCAATGAAATTCGATATGACCTCTTGTGCTTATAAATGTAATTTTCTTGTCAAATTTTGGTTTCAATCAGTCGAAAAAAGAACTTGTCCAAAATATAATATTCAAATGACATATTCAAGCCAAAGATCTATATTTCGTAACTATTGTTCGTCAATGTCATGTAATTGTAATCTTACCCAAGGTTCATTATTTAATGCGGAGAAAGGTAGATAAGACCATTATTTATTGGAGGGAAAACGAGACAGTTTCAGAAAGACAAGTCTCCTAGGATTAATTATTGCATTCACAGACATAAGAATGGACAGAACGGCAGACAGTCGACCAATTAATATAGTTAAAAATTAAATACTGATTAACTATTTTCGAGATAAAATCAGATGCCTAGTTGCACCAATCTAGATCATTGCGTTTTTCAGTTATCATGTTGATGAACAGATTGACCTCTTCTCAAAATTAGATGAGATATACAATTTAGGGTGTTAAGCTCACATACAGAATTTCTTTCATCGCTTTCGAGCTAACAGACAGGCAGACAGATATTACTCCAAACATTTTTTTTGGACTCAAAGTTGTCAAAATTATGAAAATTCATAATCATTTTTATCTTTTTTATTTATTGTTTTCAAAATTTTCTTTTTCTATATGCCGGAAAAACATATAGAAGTTAGAACTTAAGAAATAAATTAAAAAGTTATCTACACTGGCCTCCAAAAGTTCAGCTACAACATTTGTTTTCTAGCTCACGTTAAAAATATGGCAGTAACGTTAAAATTCACAGTTTATATTCAAAATAGTCGTGAATTTTAAGAAAACTTATACAAAAACAATAGCTACCACTTTTATTTTAAAGAATAGGAGAATATTTGCATTGCAATTGGAGGAAAGGTGTAAAATTCTAACTATCGTGATTTTGTATGTAAGTTTTGTTCATGATTGTTGATTTTAAATTGTTATGGCAGTTTCGTTGATAATATCCAAAAGAGTCTAGGAGAAGTCGTTAATCCAATTCAAAAAGGTAGAGGTCGGTCGGGTGGGTAGAAATGGGGTTCTTCCAATCTGATGCTACTAAACATCTCAATGTGTTTCGTAGTGTGATAAAAAAACTGTGGGATCAGTTCCATTCCGAGGATTCTGAGGCTAGAATACATGTTTTAAGCAGACCACGAGTTACAACATCTGCGGCTCAGCTCATAGAAAATAATTTTATGGCAACAGGGACCAGACTTTCTACTACCACATTGCTAAGATGCCTACACAAAATAAGCATGAATGCATGACAACTAGTTGTATGTCGTTCCTTCAAGCCAGGTCACAGAATTTGCTGCCCGTTTAAGTGAACAAAAGAACATGTGTCCTGGACCACTCAACAATAGGCTTCTGCAGGTACTCTTCATAGACGAATTTAGGTTCACACGGGATAGTGATTCAGGTCGTCAGTGGAAGAATGATTTGGACAGATATCTCTCTCGGTGATAACACTGGCATGCATATGTTCATGGAGGAACATTGAACGATGTGAGATATCGTATCGAGTTCCTTGATTCATAGGTCTCCCCATATACCACTACTATTGGCTATGATTTTAATCTGATGGATGACAATGCACGACAATACTGAGCTCCGCTTATTGGGGACTTTCTTGAAGGTCACTATATGGAGCGAAAGGAGAAACCATCTCTTTTCCCAGATCTGAATCCGGTTGAGCATATTTGAGACTACCTTGGGAGACAGATTGCGGTTTTAAATCCTTCAAGGTCGTTATATGAGATAGAAAAGATATTACTCTGTACTTGGTCTCCGCTTACTTTTTCGGTGTCCGACAATCGGATATTGCCAATGCTTTGCAACTAGGGGGGGGGGACATATTCCTTATTGGGACTTTTTTTTTGTAATGCGACATTTTTTTCTCATAATGCATTGTTTATTCAAAGAATGGAGTTCTGTACCAATCATTCATTTATTGTTGTTGTTGCAAATCATTCTGTGTGTGCTTAAGAAATTTTTTTTTGTTGCATTCATTAAAGATCTGTGTAGTGTACATTTCCTCTAAATTCCTTGTTTCTATGTTCATTTATGCAGTCTCAAATTAGACATAAAAGACAGATTATGTCTTAACTTTTAAAAGCAAATGTAATATATTCAAAAAGATTTGGAAAACCAATCGGTGGTCCAGTTAGGCCGTTTTATTTTTCATTTAATAGTTCATGACATTTAAATACGCTTCCAATGAGCATTCTTTATGTGAAGAAACCTTGCTAGATTTCCCCAGCCACTGTACCAATTTCATCAATTTTTATATCATTTGAAGCTTATTACCTCATTAATGGTGACCTGTCCCCACCATACTTCATTTTCTAGAAATCGCAAAATAGAACTTCTGTCAAACACCCACCCTCTAACATCAAAAACTAGAACGACTTGATAGAGGTATAGCGGCAGGGGGGGCAAGGGGATATAGAGGCAGCGCCATGGGGAGATAACATTAGCACGTTTCTACGTTTCCAAATATCACAAAATAACAAACAAAAAGTGCTATTCTCCGGGCGTCCTTTACCTTCGACTAGCCACTGCGCGCATAAATAAACAATTAGGATATTTCATGTTTATTGATAATATATAATTTAAAATAAAATCTTTTTATGTGTGTGTGTGATGAGATTAATTCCTCAAAGTTGTGATGGGATTGTGGCATTTGCGCTCCAATTATCGTTACCTACCCCCAGTTTGTAGGTTTACTGGAATTTTATTACCTTTGGCAGGAAAATTTGGCGTGGAGCGCATATTCTACTCGTGTTTTTTTTTTTGGTGTCGTACCCCTTCGTTAATGACCTTTTAGACAGCGATAGATTACTTTATGATAAGATAAGATTACTAGGTGGACTCCCCCCCTTACCGTAAAAGCACTTAGCCCTCATAAATGAACTCCTTATCGTTAAATGGTTGAAATAGGGAAAATAAGAAAAAAATTCTTAACACTTTTCTCACATAATTTTACTTATCAAAATATTTCTGAGCAACTTTTTCCGTAAAATGTTGCTATTAAACAATTTTAAAATACGTGAAACGCCTTCAAAAAATAAAAAAAAGGAATTTATTTTATTTATTTATTTACCTACTTTACCTCAAAATTCATAACATGAATACGTTGGTAGATTTTCTGTTAAGAAAGACTGTTTGTTAAAATTTGATTTTTGACGTAAGAATGTAACAATTTTCTTTTTTTTTAAATACAGCATAGTCTTGCGAGGAATTTCATGTTTTAATTTGATTATTTGTGTTTAAATTAATTTCATTTAATTTTTCGTGTTTGATTTATTTCGCTGTACTATAAATGACAGTCTCCGAATTAAAAATTGTAATATATTTATATTACAGACATACTGCTAAATTCGTTTTTTGTAAATCGCGAGAAACAAAAATCACCAAAAAAGTAACTACATATAAACAGCTGATCCCAGATTTATAAAATTTGGTACATAAATAATTACTTCTTCACCAACAGATATTCAATAGTTAGAATCTTTTTCAAAATTGTTAATTTTTTAATTATTAAATCTTAATTTAAACTTAATCAATCGAAAAAGCCTATTGGCAAATGTTGTGTCACATTAAAATTTAAAAGATTAACTTTCCAAAGACAAAATTTCCGTTTTCGGGACAATTTCTCTTTAGATTTTCTAAAAAATTCAAAATTAAATTTAGAAAAAAAATTCTAACATTTCATTTTTATAGAAAATAAATTGAAATCAATTTTGGTGTTTTACCATGACGTTCCGTCGTTACTTTTTTAACGTTCAGAAAAAATATCTACTAACAGTAGTAACAGTTTTAAACAGTAACTTCAGTTAAAATTTATAAGAACTTTTTAATGGCTTATTTAAATAACATGATATGCTATATTTGATGGAAATCAAGACTAACGACATCATCAAGATTTCAAAGATGAATGAATGAGTACTTTAATGAGAACTTGAAAATACTTAGGAAACTATTTGAAAAATGTGACATATCAGATACTTTATATACATTGCAACTAATCCTAATTCGGAATAATATTTCTCTAAAACTATTTAAAAAATGTTTCTACAATTTCAAATGATGTCATAGTAACCGTTTCAAAACTTTTGTAAAGATTAAATTTTGAAAAGAATAAAACAGTCTTACGTTTTAGTGACTTATTCTGGAGTATCATGAAGTGATATTAATCCTGAGCGCAATGATTATAATCAAATGAACACTAGCTTAAAAATAGAAATAAAATTCTCAATGCAAATTAAATTTTCACTACATTATTAAATTTAATTTCGGATTTATACGTGATTCTGTTCGTGATTAATGTACCTTATTCTATTCATTAATTACTATACTATTTCTGCATTCAGTACGTCATTAATAAATCACTCAAATAAGCTGTAGATTTTTTTAACAAAATATAAATTAAACAAATAATATTTAAATATGAGGAACTTATTCTCAAATAGGTACTTCAGTTTCTTCAAGATCAGATTCTTTCAATTAGAAAAGCATTAAAAAAATTTGTATGAGGAATAAACCCAAAAAAAGCAAATTTTCAAATTATCATCAATATTTGAAATTTTTAACAATGAAAATAAAATTATTGCATTTATAACCTTAACCTTTCGAATTACTTGATTTGTTGGATATAATCAATGTAAAGTTATACTTTATACTAAAAATTAAAAAAAATCATTTAATATCTATCCTGATTGTATTATAATCAAAAAGAATTAAATAACTTGGGAAACTTGTGACTAAAAACTATAGACACATAATTTTAGAATAGCAAACCTTTATAATAATTGTTTATTAGTCAAATATTTATAATATAATCAAAATGAATTTGAAATAATGTATGAAAACTAGGCGCTAAAAATTATAGATATATCAAATTTTTAGAATAATAATTAATAATAATTGTTGTAGATATAAAAGTGCCAAAAATTGTTAATCTCATTGGTACTCATATTTAATGTCATTTTAGTAGAGCTAAAATTGTAATATATACTAGCAAATAATAAACAGATTTCAAGAATTCTTTTGCCTTTTTCTTTCAATACATTAGTTAGTAAAGAAACCTACTTTTGTTTATTTCAACTCAACTTTTAGTAAAATATTCTTTAAAAAAATATTTCAACTCATGTTGATTCTATTTACATAATTAATACTGCTTTTATATAGAGAAATGTCTTACGTTGTCTGATAGATAATAATATTTTACAAATAAAGAAAATAGATGTCTAAAGAGACCATTTTTACTTACAAAATCTTGTATCTTAGATAGAATAGGGAATCTAATTCATAGGGAATTGAATTTTTAGATACGAAAAGACGTAAGTTTTAACTTCAAACTCAGGTTTTAATGATACAACTGTATAAATTAACAACAAAAAAATCTAATGTAATGAGTTAGTAAATGGATTGATTATTTCTTTCCACCCAATTATCATTTTTTTAAGATTTTGTTTCTTTTGTAATGGTATATATTAAGAAATAATTTAGTTTGAATTTGCTTAATTTAATAGGAGTATTTTCAAAATAGCATAACTAAGGAAAATTTGTCATATTTGAATCCCCTAAATAGTTTTTAATGAAAATTGATTGTAAAATAATTTTGATAAAGGAAAAACAGTAATTTTTGTAGTTTATTTGCCTTTACAAATGGAATAAACTTTCTGAGAGATACTACTGCTATTTATTATACTATTCTTTAATATAGAATGAAACATAGCCTATTAAAATTGTTTCATCGATTCAGATAAAGAAAATGATTCCACAAATTACACCACTAAATTTTTAAAGCTCAATAAGGGAAATTAGGTATCAGTATAGAGAATCTGAACTCAAGTTTGATATTTTATGAACTGTAGCATTTCCTTTTTTATTCGTTTGTTCCTGAAAATATAAAAGCACACATCCCTGATTTTTCTATTATTTGGAGAAGAAAAGACAAAAGAAAAAAAGTAATAATTAATATTTTTTTATTAGTTACTACTTTTTTTTGTTTTAGTCTTTTCTAATTTCAAATAATGATAATGCTTATATCTGGTTCTTGAGAACTACAATAGACCTCTTCACATTCAGGAAATGATTTTAATTCCAATTTAAGCTCTTTTTAGAGGAACTTTAACCCCCTACACCTCCTCTCCAAAAAACAACTTAGTTTTATCTATAAATAAAATTATATTATAATAAATACTAAACTATGGTCAGTAAAATGATCTCTTGAAGTATATGTTTTGTTGCTTAATTTCAAGTGATTTAAATTACATTCTTACTTTGCTAAAACAAATAATATTTGTTAATTTTCATCACATTTTTTAAAAATTGAATAGTATTCTATTAATTAAAGTGTTTAAAAATTTGTTCCAAATTAACGCTTCCAATACCTATGCAGAATTACTTAATAATACTTCGGCATATGTGATTGAGTTCATGGGACACGAAGACCGGTTTTTTTAAATGAATCAGTGAAGATTTATCAAACATTCATAGACAAAGTTAATTCATTACTTATTTCAGTTATAATCCCAATAAAATTAACTGAATCTATCGTTCCTATACAATCAGTTTTTGTAGAAAATTAGACTAACTCAAGAACTTCTAAAAACGACAGCTCTAACATTCGGACAAAAAACTGCCAATGGCGATGAATTGTCTTCATTTTTCCAAACTTTAAATTTTTTTCTAATCAATGTTTCTATCTAGATCAAAGCAGCAGTTGTCTCACCAAACAACAATTATCAGAAAGAAAAAAAAATTCATTAGAAATGGTCTATTTGTTTGATTTTAGACGTCGATCTTATATTCTGTATGAATGCC
This sequence comes from Argiope trifasciata, assembly GCA_026543055.1. Taxonomy (NCBI): domain Eukaryota; kingdom Metazoa; phylum Arthropoda; class Arachnida; order Araneae; family Araneidae; genus Argiope; species Argiope trifasciata. Next base: position 2,223,489 of record JAPMOQ010058975.1, read on the forward strand.
ACTTATTAAAGTTGAAGTATTCTCAACCTTGTCTATTTTAAAATGTTGAGCACTGGACCACCCGTCCTTAATCTAACGAAAAGGTAACCTGAAAAATATAGGCAAATGTAAATTTTTTTCATCAAATATATGACACTTCATTCTCACTATTTCTCTTCGTTTGTTCCTACAATTTTTAATCTCTATACCACAAAGCTCATTAAAATGTTGGGAACTGAAAACGACATTGTATTGTTCTAAAACTAGAAAAAGCATTACGATTGCTTACAAAATAATTCGTCATTATAACCAAAAGTTTCTTTTCTTTATAAAGACCTTGTGTAACTGTCGAACAATGAAAGTAAACAATGCTACGCGCGATTCTTAATTTTTTTGAAGTCATAATGATTGTATAATGTACAAGTTGCATTCCGAAATTAACACATTTGTGACCCTTATTTCGAAATTTAAAACTAAGTATATCTCTCAAAATTTTCTGGATAGAAACTTGAAATTTTGTACGTATAGATAAAAATAAGAGAAAAATTGTACTAATTAATACTTGAAATTATGATGGATATATAAAAATTAATTTTCGTACAATTGCCTACCTTATTTAATGAAATTTTGTAATTCGAAGTGTTTAGATGCAATATTTAAAAAAAAAATTCTTAGGGCAACCTTTTGATACTTTATTAGAAGAAGAAAAGGTGACTTTAGAAACCATGCTAACATAGCTGCAACATTATTTTTATCTTCATGCCTAATATTTAAATATTTACTATTGTAATTTCTCAATCTATATAAATCTATAATTTTGGCAAAAAAATTTAGGGGCGAAAAAAGAACGAATAAAATGTAAAGTAATATATTTTATTTTTAGCTTTCTTTCATATATAGATTTAAGACAAATTGAAAATTAGTAATAAATCATTGACAGCACTTTTAAGAAAATAGGCAGAAATTTGTTACTACATTACCTGCGAATAAAACTTTAGATCATGATACTGAATCTGAGAATTAAACGTTTTAATGAAGAACTATAGATGCATTTACATGTCGATTGATGGTACATTGGATTGTGTATAATTGTCTGACGATAAATTAGCTAGAAAATGAGGTAACATATTTCAAATTTGAAGGAATATCAGTAATTATCAACATTTTCTTATAGAAATGTTTTTTTCTTTCTGAAAATTAACCAGCATTTATTTTCTGAATTATTAATATGATTCCTATCTTATTTCAGACAAAGCGCTTAATATTTTTCAAAAAACAGCTTATTTGAAAAATTTTAACATAAAAAATACATTCGCTCATTTGAAGTAAAAGCTTAGGGAGTATGTATACATACAAGAATACATAAATACAAATTGAAAGAACTAAGCATTACTGATATCCACTTAAATTTCACTTTAAGGCAGTTTCTAAGTTTTTTTTTTTTTTTTCATTTTGTTAAAAAAAGTTAAACAGTAAGAGATATAGAGATTAAAATCCCCATAAAAATAAAAATTAAACTTCACTTTATTAGATGAATTTGTATAACGCACATCAAAATTATTAATGCCTTCTGTGCGAGAAAATTATAATCGTGTTCCTTTATCATAAATTTTTAAAATGAAATATCTCACATTTCCTTTATTACTTTAAACTCTCGTCTAAAACGCAATTAAGGGTAGACAGCCGTTTTCCCACGGAAGCTTCGTCTCGTTTTCAAGGACATGGAGTATCATTATTACTCTGAACTGTGATTACCATTTGGCGTTCGTTGTAAAATCGCCAAATCTTTCATGCAAAGATAACGGTTATAATGTGACAATCCTGAGCGTGAATGATATCTTTTAATGACATGGGGGGTTAACTAGTGGAGCGCAAATGCTACTCAACCGTTGTGATAGACTTGCCTAATGTGCTAGTCAAACTACTGATTATAGAAAGAGACTAATTAGAGTTTTGAAATGATAAGATAACATTGTGTCATCTAGTATTATAACAATTAAAGTTCGAAATCGCTTACTAAGTAATATATATGTCAAATTATGCATATCTAGTGGCTTTTATTTCAGTCGAAGTCTTGATAGAAAATGAATCGAAAGTATTCAGATACGATGTAAAGGAATAATATAATTGAGAGATAACAAAGCAATTCCGATTGTGCCCCCTCAAAAAAAATGAGATGTGCTTTGGCAATATCATTTCACAGTAGCAGGTGTGGTGATAAAATACACATTAACTCAAGTGCTTTTCTTTTGAAATCGATGCAAGTGATGTCCCTTTCACTGCGGCGTTTATTTATCAGTTGATAAAAAAAAAGTGAAAAAGGAGGTTTCCAAACTTTTTGAGAAAGAAAATTTCGATTTCGAAGCAAATACCATATATTCACACTTTTTTTCTATCCATTTCTCTCCATCTATCTAAACACTACGATTACAACAACACATCTTAAAATGCAATATTACTTATACCAGTACGAAATATTACTTATACCAACGCATTATAAACATGAATGTTATTCGCTTATCACATGTTATTCGCTCTATCAAAGAATTCCTTTAGAAACTTTTTCTTAATTAATACTTATCTAGTATATATTCATTGGTTTTCTTTATTAATATATTGCACTGAAGCAACGCAAAGGTTACCATGAAAGAATCATATAAATACTTACTTTAAATAAACTTCTATAATCGTCGTTAAAGAATTCGATCTCGAAATTTTAATTCTTCTCGCTTCAGACCTCCCTGAATAATAACTAATAACTTTGTGGCTACCTCTACCTGTATGCGAACACTTTGATTCCAAAAGGAATAAGATGGGTGAATAAACATGGTATGCTGTTACTACCACTCCTACATTGAGAATGAAATTTGATAAAATCGGCCGCAAGAAGCTTGGTTATTTGTCCATCAATAAAAATGTGAACAAGATTACTAAAAATTTATTTAGGCAAATGGATGAAATTCGATATATGATTTTATTCACTAGAATTAATTTTATACAAGTATCAAATTTTTTATCAACTTCTTCCGTGAATTTTGTTGTTATCAATCATATACTATTATATATAGTATACTATCTGGTACCAGGCGCGTTGTTGCCGCAGAAGAAATAATCTTGGAAATATCATTTAAAATTTGAAATAGTTATCTTGTTAAATTAAGAATGATTGGAAGAATGATATTTATTTTCTTGTCGGCAACGAATACATCGACATTGAAATCGGAGGATATATAAAGGAGCAGCATGAATAGGATTTATTCTATTCAGCAAACAAATATTCATTTTTATGTATAAGATTTGTGTATTATTTTAGAATTGTAAAGAAAAGTAAATTTTTGTTCTTTCAGAATGGTAAGGAAATAAACTAATTATTGTATCTCGTGATTCGTTTAATATTCCTTCAGAATTCTCAAGTTTAATGTTAAAAATGTGATTAAAATATTTTCCTTTAAAACTGATTAAACATAGAAAATATGTTTATACCATGAAATCTTTAATATAGTTGAAAAGATAATTTTTGGAAAACTAAGATGGTGCAAAATTATTTGTACTATAATATTTTCAGAAGTTACTGCAAAAAATGCTAAAATTTTACTAAATATTAGTTACAATTTCAAACCTATAGGATTGGTTACCCTAAAACTTTCTCGTACATTCTGTAATGAAACTATTACCTCAGAGAAAGACGTACATTGCATTTACGTACAATAGCTACGAGACATTAACGTCTAGCTTGAATTTAACATCTTTACATAATCTGTTGTCACCTTGGCGAGTTATTTGGTGGTTAATCCATGGTTATATACTAAATAATTTTAACCATCCCGTAAGTGCAAATCATAAACAGTCGGAATCGGATGAGCGGTAAGGGACAAGCATTCATTTTTATTTATGGAGATGATTTCCAATATATCCAATGCAAAGGCGCTTTTGCACTTATATAAATAGTATCTTTTGGATTGTATTGTTAAGGGAACTGCGAAGAAAGCTAGAAGACCTGCCCTCGTGAGTGACAATAATATAACGTAGTGACTGGTTATGATGACTGAATTCTACTCATTATCCACCATCTCATTAGTAGAATCCAATGCAAGGTCTATAGCAATTAATTATGCTTCAGATTTCATTCTATACAAACGTAACAATCTCTTTTAATTATATTAGAATGGTTTGATTGGACTTTAATAGTACTTTGTCCAGCGCTTCCTGTACTATATTTCAGGCCGTCAGTATTTAAAAAATACCCATTTCCCTGACCTGTTCTTATCATTGCAGTTTCCAAAATACAAGTGAATCATTAGGAAGTCATTGAATTAATTCTTTATTACTATTTGTCTCCTTTTCAATTTGATGCATGAGGCAGCTATTTCATTGAGATATAATTTCAGTAGAAGATTTCAAAATATCATATTATATATAGAATTTGATATTTTTTTCTCCAGTAGGGAAATGGGAATAAGATTAATAACCACAATACGTACTCGAATATGTTATGTTTTTTATTTATTTTACTAAAAGGTACTTTTTCGGGGCTATTACAAATTAAAAATCTACAGTTGATTATTTCATTTAAAAAAACTTAAATACAGCAAAATTTTTAATTTTGTGGAATTTTAACGTCTTTACGGTACCTAAAACGTACTCCAATGATTTTAATATTATTAATTTATTTTATCTACACCAAAAGACAACTTTCCCAAGCTATTACAAATTGAAATTGACTTTTTCGTTCCTCCTTACCGCTCAAGAAATTCGTTAGTTTCGGTTCTAATTTGACTTCTGACTACGGGAAATTCCCTTTTTAAACTATTAGAACTCCACAAACTTCCTTTTTCGTCCTCTTTTTGATTCATGTTCTTAGGGGCGAAGCTATGCTGCATTTCTCTCCAATGGCCATACTACTTCGGACTCGCTGACCATAATATTGAAAATTATAGTGACATTTAATCACACATTTATATATAATCAGTATTGAGAATCCCAAAATGAAAACTCATTATTCGTACAACTGCAGAATTAATTTGCAGACTGTGTGACTGTGGTGTAAATATCGGTTCAAAGATCTTGGGCATAGCTCTTAAGGAGCTCTATGGGAACAAAAAGTTTGTGCCCCTTTTAAAAAACATGTAGCATTTTAAAGAGAGATATCATAAATAGGCGAAAACGTAATGCCGTGTCCTAAAGGTCTCTTGCCCATTTTACGCGGCTGCAGGATGCTAAATTGATATGCCAGGTTTGAAAAACAACAATCTAACAAAATCAAAACTCACACTAGTTTGATAGCTTATGTCTGCCGGTCCTCTCCCCCCCCAAAAAACCCACACCTTTATTTTTTTCAGATTTTTTTTAAAGTAGATTCTTTTCCAGGTATTTAAATTACTTTACTGGGTAATATAAATACCAAAGAAAAATGAGTTGAATAATAAATAGAATGTTCTACATGAAGTGAAAGTTCTGTTTCTTGCACTAAAATGAAGTTGTAGTTTCAAATAATTTTAATGTATGTATCTTAATTTTTGATATTTCTTTTTTATGCTATAATATGCAGTCGTTTCTATTTTCCTGAAGTTTAATTTCCAGATTTTACTCAACAAATTTAGAGATAGAATGATTATAAATTATTTCAAACTAAAACATTAAATAGTTTATATACAGTATTATATAAAAAGATTTTTTTTTAAACAGACGAAAGAGTGAACCTCTCGAATAAACTAGAACAGGCAGTAAAATGCATCCCGATACCAACAGTTTTTTATCTTTTCAAATATGTTCTAGCAATACCAATTCATTCATATGAACAGAAATCAAGATGCCATAGTCTCTAGAATATTTTGTTACAAACCGAATAATTAAGAATGTTCATGTAAATGAGGCAAGATATTAATAAATAAATTTGGAAATAAAATCTCCTAATGATTCCTGCAGAACATGATTATGCACTCACAAAATCATAAGTACATTTCATGCACATTTTAAATTGGAAAAAATGCAAAATTTCACAAAATTTGTTCCCAATTATTCCAACTTAACCTTACTTATATAATTTTCTCCGAAAAATAATAATGTTGGTGCTTAAAGCAAAGTGTTAGAATTATCGTTATGATTTAAAGGTAAATAACATACAAGATGGGTACGCAAATTTCTTTAATTTCCCTTTGAGATGAACCATATATTTCCAAATTAATCTTTTAAAATTCAGATATTCTCAGACTCACATTTTTAACAGACATTATTCATTAAAAATTAAATCAGTTAATACATTGTGCTGAGATATCCACTATTTTTAAATTTGTTCGTATTTTGATAAATTAGAATATATTGAATACAGCGCGGAATCATCTTTCGGCAGCAATCTGTTATTAAAATATAGTATGATAAAGATAATTATAAAAAATTTGTTTCTTTCAACAAAATTATTATTCTTCAAAAATTAAACTGCTTAGTTTTGACAGAGAATATTTAATAGGCACCTGCAACAAGCAAATATATGTAAGAGAATAAAATACGCAATGAAAAGTAAACAACTTGAGCACTTATTTGGAAAATTTAATAACTCAATAATTTAGAAAGAAAAATGACTTTTTGCCTTCCTTTGTTTTCTAATCTCGGAGAGTTTTACTGACACAAAATTTTAGAACATGAGAATGAAAAAAATTGTTAAGATTCATAATCGGAACATTTTAACACAATAATAACTAGTAGATTGCATTTTATACAAAAATTGCAATGAACAAAAAAGAAAGTACATCTTTTTTGAGAAAGTACATCTTTCATACAAAGAAAACATCTGAAACCTCTCTAAACATGAAATATAAGAATTTCGAAGAATTTTTGGAAAATTCCAAATAATCGAAATAACAAAGAAATAAGAAAAACGGAAAAATCCAGAAAAATATCTATTTGTAAAAATGTTAATTTTAGAAACATTCATTCTGAAATGCCTTTTTCTTTAAACTGTGTCTGATTTCGGAAATATCAGCAGGTACTTTTGAACTCTCTTCAGATTATTGTGTAAACGGCCGTTTATTGACATACATACTACACTCATATTTATTTTGAAGACGATAAATTCTTCTCATCCGCCAAAGGAATCATACAATGAGTGAACAAATATATTATCATATTACTTTCAATCTGTTCACTCCATTTTATTCTTAACAGCATCTTGTCTTCGTAGGGTCGAACCACAAACTTCATTTGGATTGCTTCTGTACATTTCTCTCGCAGATTGCGTCTGTTAAATATTATAAAGCGAAACTATTTGTCCTGTTTCCACAAAAGTTTGGTACAGTATAAAGATTGGAGGTACAATAATTTCAAATCAGTATAAAGTGCGAATAAGTGGTATAGTTGACTTCGATGTCAGTTTTGGAAAACCGTCACAAAGAAAATTAAAAAACATTTTTGCCCGTTTTAAAATCAAATATGACTAGTGAGTGTGAATAGCGTATTTTTTTTTTCAAGCCATATAACCCTGATACGTCTCTGACTCCAATATAATTTTGTAGTATTGAAAACGACTAAGTCTTAGCCTTCAGTCTAAACCCACTGTTTCCGCATTCACTTCGTCGTCTAACAACTGCTTTGTATCCCATAAATGTCCATGTACAAAAAGTTCTTTTGGAAACAACTTCGATTCGTAAAGCCCCGAGTTACAAATACTGCTTATAATAAACGATAAACTCGGATATAGCATTTCATCATCCCCCGGGGTGATATGTTGATCTTAAAATAATTTTTTAGGAATGGAAATGAATTATAATTGTTTTAAAATAATGTTTTTGAATCCTTAACAATTATATAGTAAAGGAGGCTACTGTAAGTTACCCAGTAAAGGATTTTATCTCTGAATTTTCGAAGTTAAGACATTTAATTATTCTACTAATGTGAAGTTAACTGTCTTACTGTATATGATGAAAGATGATTGATCGAACGTAATTTGGATTTAACCCTAAAGCTTAAAAGAGTTTTTGCATTCGAACTTGAGTTTTGACTCAGAAAAACTTTTCCAAACCCATGCTTGGATAAAATTTTAGATTAATTAGATTTTTAAAACTAATTACCTAAACAAAGTTTAGATGGGGATTAAAAGAGTATTTATAATTTCATTACTTGTACTGAAAAATCTGAACAAAAGCGTCACGCAAAAAATTGCTTGATCCCTTAGATTATACGATGGAGCCCCATTTTTGACAAGTGATTCTATATTTGACAACACATTGGTATAAGACGGAATTGGAAGAAAGAAAAATTTTATCATCAGTATTCATTCACATTAAGTAATTGATAGAAACTAATACGTGAATGGTAGGTGATCAACCTTTAAACAGAGCGGGGTTATCTGGATTGGCAAAAAGACTTCACGTATCCATCTGATGTTTCCGTAGCTATAAATTTGTGTATCGCCCGTGAAAGTGCGACAGAGATAAAACGAAGCTGGCGCCAGACCTATCTTAAGAAGTACAACAAGTCTATCCATGTATTTATCAGACATTTGGCACCTTCGAGTGTTGCTCTTGTTCGCTGATTAATCGTTTGTTTGTTTTCTTACCTATTTTCCCAGGTGGCGCCGACTTTCTCTCAAGATGCGGGAGTCTGTCATGCAAACGCATCTTAACGTTTCATAAAGCCGATTTTGACTGATGTTAATCTATTCTATTTGATAAATGATTCTTAGAGAAACACTTGATTGCACTTTTTTGTAGTGCATATCGCGGTTTAACTGAATAAAGTTGGCAAATAAGTTTGACTTAGAAGGATTTCGATAAAAAACAGGGAGAAGGAATTAAAGCAATAAAAATGTCGAAATCTCAGTTATTACTTACCTACTAGTCACTTCACGGAATCCTTTTGCAAATGGATTGCAGGCTATTTTCAAATATGTGATCTAAAAAATGAAAAGAAATCGAAAGAAAAATTAAGAAATTAATTTAAAAAGCAGAATGTATTGGATAAAAATCATTTCAAAAGAGACAAATTTACTTGTTAAGAGCTCTAAATTATTTCTGGATTTCTCAAGCTTTTAAGCAAGATTCTCAAAAACTGGAGGTTGGGGGGAGAGGGAAGTGACCTTGAAAATAGATTCTAAAGATCCCTTTCGGGAAAGCTGAAAAGATTATAATTATTTCTTTTTAACACTAGGTTAAAGTAAGTGCCAGCTTGCTGGGATTCAACAAATGATGAGAGTTTATCATCTTTAGCTTTACAATACCATAAAGCAGCGTAACTTAAAATATTCATGTTTGTAATGCTCTTAAAACCGAAAAAATCTTAGCGACCCAATTTTCGGAATCATATTTCTTTCACTCTTCTTTATTTACATTATATAGGAATAGGAAACTCACTTATGAAATTTTGATTAATAATAAATGAAATAATTTAATTTAAAGCAGCTGATAATTTGTTTTAAAGAAAGATATTAATCATTTTATTATTTCTATTTTTATTTTTTTATTTTTGCTGATTCATCAGAATCATAAAAGAATACATTTTTATAATGAGTGTGATCTCAGCGATATACTATGCCTCCTCTCCGCTATCGGGGTATGGATCAATAGGTAAAAAATTCCAGTTCTTACATGCTTTTCTGGAGGACTATGTTAGCGGAGCACGAGGAGGAAGATCACGGACACCTCAATATATTTACGTCATTCTCATCGAAACAACTCTTTTGGACATTTTTAATTTTCTTAAAAAATAAATTCACATGGATACTTTACATCAATTAATCCAAATAATTGAAATTTTGAACATATCAGTTGATATCTCTATCTTAAACGAGGACCTAGCTAAAATTTGGAGCAAACTACTGGCAAGTGTGACCTCCACTCAATGAAAGAACAAAAAGAAATCTCGGAAAATAAGGAGGAAAATATTTTTCTTCCTTGAATTCCTGGGCGGGGTCATGGGGATTTCATGCCTCCTTTTTCCTGCCTATCTTCAAATTTAACTTTTATAACTTCTGAGATTCATAGATTAGCATCCTCCCGCAGCATATAATCTAGAAAGAATCGTCCTAGAAATAATCTAGAAAAAAAGATCTAGAAAGAATTGTCTGGAGAGAGGGGTGTTGGCTCAGAATGGGTATCGTTGTTTCACTATGGTTCAAAATTACAAGACCAGTTTCAAAATTAACCTCCTGTTTCTTGAAAAATGAATATTAATACGAAGGGCTTATGTAAAAGGTATAATTCCTAAAACAAACTCTCGCAATTTGGTTTTAATTGCTATAGGTTCACAATAAGCCTCGTGAAAGGTTCAAACTATTGAAATAATCGCTTTGGATATAATTTACTTCAATCATTCATTCTTAGCATTCTTATTTTCTTTTAAAATGAAATAATGGCATGGTTTGGGGAATATTTATCAAAACTTTCAAAAGAATACTCCAGACATAATTATAGTATTTACGATCTTGTTACCTAAATTTATACTAAAAAATTTAGTACAATAGAAATTATATAATATAAAAATTTCTGTACCTGTTGATTTTGATATGCTGTAACTGTGAAAAACTGTGTTTCTGGAAAAGTAAATGTCAATGAATCAGAAAGACTAATTTTTGGATCTGTGCTGAATTCAGTCACTTTTTGGATATGAATTCGTGGCTGATACTTATGCATCGATAAGAGAGAAATCTGCAAAGGGATATTTTGTCAGTTTCAAAGGAGGAATTCAAATGTTTCTTTGAAAGACATTTTGATATATTTCATCATAATTAAATAATTCTTGTAATTTAGCGGAAATACTCCCCTAATAATAAACAAATTATACTATAAGTAATATCAGTAAAATAATTTAATCATACTCAATAATTTTGCCCAGGTTTTTAATGTTTAAAACAATCAAGTAGCAAGAATTTATGATTTCGAAGTCACTCAGAAGTAAAGTAAAATTATGGAAAGGCAATATTTTTTAATGCATTTATAATTCATGAATATAAATTGTTGAAAATTACTCAAAACATTTTCTAGCGTGAAAACCCTTTTTCTGCTAGAAAGTCATTTGATACTGATTATTTGAAATTATACAACTAGTAATTTTCTCTTTGTGAATGATGCCTGATTTGCTCTTTTTTCCCACTGTATTTCTATATAAACCAGAGCTATTATTCTTTATTAACGGGGCCAGAGGGATTTAACTGCTCTGTGGTAAGTGAATCATTGCTTTTTCATTTTTCATTCTATCCGAGAATTCTGCGACTATCGAAGCGTTTTAGTCAAACAAGGGATCAAGTCTGAGAACAATATTCCCAGTCACCATATCACTCCTTTCAAGGAATCAACCTGAGGAACGTTAGAAAAGACGGATTCATAGAAGAATAATAGAGAAAATATTCAAAACGTCACTTCGGGCATCAACTCACAATTTTATACGTTTAATTATGCAATGCTATTATAGAAAATCAAATAAACAGCAAGTCACTTAATAAAAAAGTTATTTAAATTCGTAATATTGCTTATAGATAATGACAAAAAGTCACTGCGATTTTATGCAATAAAAGAAACCACCCTCGTTTGAAAGTTAAATGGTTATTAATAAACTTGTCTCGGTTAACTCAAAATTCTCGTTTCAAATATTTAATATAAATTAGTACCGACATTATTGTAGCATAGCATATAAATAAGAATTCGTTTCATTGCAAATGTACTTCAGTTAATTTACATGCGTTGTAATTAAACAGGAAATAAAAAACAATTTCAAAAGCAAAATTTTTTTTAAAAAATTATTGGGTTGGAAAGTTTAGCGAAAATGTTAACAATTTAACAAGAACTGATAAAATGAGAATATTTCTAACCTCTTCAAATTACATTTGAAAAATAATTTAAAATTCTTAATCGGGAACACCCGACCATTAGGTCCATAAAAACAACACTATCCATTCAAAATATCGGCAAGTAGACTCTGAAGTACTGGATATGCGTTGATAATTTTCATTCATTCATTGCTACTTCTGATCCTATTTTCTTGAAACTACTCTAATCTTGGTAAAAGTAGCTAATTTCTAAACCATTAGTGAAGAGCATGTATTACGAATTGGAAAATATTTTAAATGACCAAAAAATTCATATTTTATACAGTTAAGTAAATAAAAATATTTTTTGAAGAAAATACGATTAAATTTTTATATAATACTGTTCTTCGATTCTATTACTTAGATTTAATGAGATATTCTTATCACACTAAAATTTTCAACGAAGAGAAATCCATGCTTGTTTGTCTACAAATAAGTAAGAGACTTATGAATATCCAAACATCACTAATATAGACCATTTCAATACTCGCCTTGAGAAAGATCTGACACTCAGTTACTCAAATAAGCCGTTCAATAACCTAAAATAATGCGATTCAAAACTTTATAACTCGGCTAGTTTTTGAAGCAGAAAATATTTTTATTTATTTATTTATTATCAAAACATTGATGTACCAAGATTAATTTGTTATCTATTGCTAATAAGACCAGAGAACTGCATAAAAAAATTAGACTTCAAGTCGTACATTTATTGTCTTAAATAACATAACAATTTTTATTTGCGTCATTTGAAGCAATTTTCCAGTAAAAATCTTGAAAGGTTTAAAAATTAACTGTTCAGTCTTCAACAATCAAAGTAAATTTTCAATAATTTAACAAAACAAAACAAAACAAAAATTTACCTGTCCTTTCGACTTCGGATCCTTTGCATTGGTAAGTTTCAGTTTATCAAACGTGATTGCATGGGACATCCAGTATTTACCTGATGAAGGGCTATCTGGATGTATATAAGTCGAGTTAGGGTGAGAACTGTCGCCAGAACCAGCTATAATCCACCTAGAGCTGATATATGCCTTATATGTATCTCAACATTTTGAATATAATAGAAGTAAGCAATATAAACCATGCTTATTGATACCTTAAATTACGTGTGACTACGTCTGGAAAGAATTTTCTGAAAAACTTTATAAAACATTTATATTTGAGAAAGTTTAAAAATACAGATTGATCTATAAGAATATTATAACAGTTAAAATTCACAAATGTTTTAAAGGTGAAATAAATACTTTTTTTGCATGAAGCAAAATCCAAAGTTTGTTAAATGAGTTGCTAAATATCTTGCTTATAATTTAAGAATTTTCTGTTCCTTAACTAAGAAATAAGCTATATTTTTAACCAATATTTGAATAGTGAGGTTCAAATGAGAAATAAAAAAAACACCTGAAAATTTCATATTAACATTATGAAGCATTAAAAAATTGTTAAGTCTTTCTGAATTAGTAGATAAATTGTTGTATTATATTTGAACAAAAAATTCGAATGAAAAAGACATTTCAAAAAAGAGAGAGAGAGAGAGATTCTAAATCATTTTTATTCTCTCTGTGTGTGTGAGCAGATCGTGACTGAGAAGAAATTTTGAAATTTTTAACTTTGGTTTATTTTATCACGGGAGGCACATTATACAAAAGAAGCAATGATAAAACTGATATCTGTTTTCATCGCGATACAAGAGTAACAGAGCAAAGGAGATCAACAATTTTTCCCTTCAGTAGGTTTTGCTATGAGATTTTGATAGGGATTTCTTTTACACTTGTCGATTTAGGATAGGGAAATTTAGGTATCCCTAAAAGAATGTTGAAATCATTAAGGATTTCCATCCCTTCACTTGGAGCATGAAAACTTACTGAATTTACAGTTTTCTAGAACGCGAGTTAAAAGTAATTAAATAAAAACTGAAATTGCATCAGGAAATAAGAGACCATTTTAGTATGAAGTTAATATGGGCTAAAGATAAAAATTGGAAAATTAATTAGGATTTAAATTAGATTAAGAGATATTATTACACATTTATAAATCCTAATTTATGTAGTTTTCCGTAAAATTAGAAAACAAAATAGAATTTATGGAAACAACATTTAAAGCTGTAAAACAAAAATTTTACGGACATAAAAATGCAGTGACATTTAACCAAATTCATCCAAGTAAAGTAATTATATTTTGAAGTGAAATTAAATTTTAGTATGTGCGATTTTACTTGAAGAGAATTACAAATTTACGATTAACTAGAAATAGCTAACCTACGTGATTTAAAATTGGAAATTTCAGCAGATCAAGATTATGGAATAAAATTATCTGACCACCAATGTTCCTCTTCCAGAATTGTTTAAAGTTAAAGCTGAAATTGAAATTTGTGTATATATATTATCAGTGCCTCTCAGTACTAAATAAATAAATTAATATTTAAAAAGGAAAAAAGTTGAGCGTGAGAATTACAGAATGAAAAAGAGAGGAAGGGAAAGTAAATGCAAGGCAGCTGATAAACAATTGAATTTTTTTTTCATTTTGTTACTCACGATGGCTAAGCATATCAGTATATAAAATAAAATGATGTCATTTGACTTTTATTCGGTCTTAATAATTCTTTGTTGAGAAAAATTCAAAGTTCTAGGGCAAACGGCACACATTGATTAAATTTTCAGAAATTTTTTGTGATACTAACCTATGATAAAGGTATCTATAACGCAGTTGATCAACAGGGACGATATCAATCCACATAATGTAGTTACCTTCTGGATCCAAACCGCTTACAAGAACTTTTAAAGTAGGAAAGATTCTTCTACAAAAAATAAATAAGTAAATAAAATAAAAAAGACACTTAATCACGGTTTACAAATTTAATTCGAAAGTGAATAGAAGTTTCATCAATGTTAATCTAAATTAAGTAATTAAATTTCATTCTATTTTCTTTTCGTTTATCCCCATATGCTGTGTTAGTTGTCCTCTTCGAACAATGCAAGAATCCCATTTCAATTATTATACATGCAGGGTGGTCATAATTAAACTGACACTGCTCACAGTGTTCTGTAGCGACCTATTTGCGAGAATGACGCCACATTTTATAGGAAGATTAAACAAAAAGGGGAAAAAGGGATTCCGCGAAAAAAAAAAATTAGTTCCAAAAGTCACCGCTAGGGGAATATGTGGCGCTGTGTAATAGAAAATAGAGTGTTAACAAATGCAAATCAATGCGGGAATAAAATTACCTTTTATTTTGCACATTTGCCGATTTAGTTCAAGTGCAATATAGCAACACTTTTAAAAAAGCGAAAAATTTACATAAACACCAATAGTCTCTTTATATGCAATTTCACTATTGGGTAACAGAGAGCGATGAGCAGAAGAAGAAATTCTTTATTCAAATTTCACGTTACATCCATTAGCATAGGGCCAGCTGCTTGGGCTTTAAAAGGCAATGTGTTACTTTTCGAAACAATCGGATTGAAAGTTTATGTGCAATGTCTCCTTCTTTAGTCGAGCGTGCGTTACTGGTCAAATTCTTTTACCTCAAATAGTGCAACGCGTCAACCGCTTTTCGTGCTTTTAGAAAACACAAAAAATGCGTAAAGGTAACTGCCCTTTGTCAGTTAATGGGCTAAAAGCAATGGTTGCGAAGTTTAAGAAAATAGGTTCTCTGAAGGTTCAGTCAGGCAGAGGACAAAAACCTGTACCACAGGATGCAATCGATGCAGTTGCCACGGCGATTGTCGATAGAGGACAAGACAATATTGCTGCCACTTCTAGCGCTCATGGAGTAGCTCGGAATATGTATATGCCTTACAGTACGGTATGGCAAATCTTACGAAAGATTATCCACTTCTATCCGTACAAGATCAGCCGTGTACAAGAGTTACATCACACCGACCACGATAAGCGATTCACTTTTGCTCTCACTTTTTTTTGCCAGAATGGAGGTGGATGATGCTTGGCCGTGGAAAATCTTATGGGGAGACGAGGCCCACTTTTACCTGAATGGAATTGTGAATAGCCAGAACTGCCGAATTTCGGATGACAAATTACCATATGCAGTCACAGCAATTCCCTTACATTCACCAGAGGTAACTGTTTGGTGTGGGTTCACAGCGGAATTTATCATGGGTCCATTCTTCCATGAGAACATTATCCCGACAGGACCGGTAACCTGTACTGTTAGCAGAGAGAAATATCGCCACATGTTGAACCGCTTTGTCATTCTGGCACTTCAGCAAAGACAGTGCCTGGGAGAAATAATTTTCTTGCAAGATGAAGCCCCTCCATACGTTGCTTTATGGATATCACAGCTGCTGGACAGAAATTCACAACAGAAAGAGTCATTAGCCGCTGCTTTTCAACTGCATGGCCACCTCGGTCCCCTGATCTTACCACATGCGACTTCTGGCTATGGGGTTACCTTAAGTCCAAGGTCTATCAAGGAGTTGTCCAGGACCTGGCTGCGTTGAAGGATGACATATCACGGACTGTACGGGAGACTCCTGCAGACATGTTACTTTCTGCTGTTGTGAATACTGTGCACAGAATGCAATATGTGGTCCACAAACACGGCAGCCACATTGAACATGATTTGAATGAGCAATACTAAAGATAATCTTATTTCTGTATTAATTTGCATTTGTTAACACTCTATTTTCTATTACACTGCGCCACATATTCTCCTAACGGTGACTTTTGGAACTATTTTTTTAATGGAATCCTTCTTTCCCCGTCTTGTTTAATCTTCCTACAAAATGTGGCGTCATTCTCGCAAATAGATCGCGCTACAGAACACTGTGAGCACTGTCAATTTAATTATGGCCATTCTGTATTTTGATGGCTGGCGCATTTCTTAAAAATAATTCCCGAATTATAGAAATTTTTAAAAAATATTGGAGATTTAATGGTTAAAGAATTTCATTTTCGAATCACTTATGGTGATATCTAGACAACACTGAAACTAATTTTCTTTTTATTTATTTATTTATTGAAATAAACATTATCAGAAGATTTTTAGTGAATGAAAATATAACTTGAAACGATGACTATTTTCAGAAATTTATATTAAAATAAATTATTCGTTTTATTACTATATAATATATAGGAATTGCCAGTATTTACTACATATCTAATCTATCTTCTTTCGAATATTATTAAAAAAGTTTCCATTGAACGTGCTGTGTCTATAGAGCAGTTTTGCTATTCTTATATAAAAACATCATATCATGCATACGGATGTTTTGCATAAAATATTTTATCCATCGGAACGATGTTGACGCTTAGGGCAAATAAATGAATCAGTTTTTAGCCTTTGCAAGTCCTATGATGCCATTTTTCAGGACTATTTCGTCTCATTTTATTTGCATTTCTGATTTTAATTTAGGCTCATATTGTGTCTAAATTTTCCTAGATGGTAATATGACTTGGGTACAAATAAATAAGGCACACAATATATTCTTATGTATGTTTATTGATTAACATTTATTCACTATAACTATTTCAATAATTAATCGCAGTTGAAAAATTCGTTCTAAGCAAGCCACTCCAAGTACAAGGATGAAAAACTCAATATAAATAAGCAGGTTTTCGTTGCTTAATAAGTTTTCCAAAGTGAAGACTTACATTCATTTTCACTGTGAGGCAAAATGATATGAATGCTAGAGCATTCAAATTTATAAGTTACATTATCGTTTATTCAGTTCGATACAGTTTTAATGTTTTAAAATTAGCCTACACTTTAATGCAAAGACTAATTGTCTTATTGGATAGCTTAATGTCTTATAATTTCTTTCTATTCTTCAAGAATGTGTTAACACACCCCTTGCCAATGGCAGGAAGTACTGTTTTGTGAAAGCCCCACTCATGAGAAGTTGGTAATGGATATGTTTTGTATTATTTTCGGCATCCGAGCAAGCTATGGCTGTCTTATCATTCAGTAATTTCGTATACTTTCGATCTGGAAGAAATTATTATTTAAATCTGGAGCACACATACGATTTGTATTGGAGATGTCAATTATGAGTAAATGTTAAAGAAGTAAATTAGAAGCTTAAAGTTAATTTAGTATAAATGGCTACTTATTAACTTGCATATATGCCTCCCTCATCGCAGAAGCTTCGAGCAAATCATTTGAGATACTCTAACAGTATTTTCAGCTGGAGTAAGAGGGAAATCAAACATAAATGTGTTCAACTACTATCAATGTACTTCAGGTCTCTAATCGGTTTTTAGCCATTTTGCGTCGTTAATGGCATATCCGACTCATATCGATTGAATCGTTATGGCTTTCCACAAGAATTACTTTACCATATTCAGAATCCTGAGACTAGCACTTTCGGATAATTTAATGCTACAAAGGATGATACGCAGTAAAATATGCTGTTTCCGGAATTCTTTGTAGGACTTTGACCTTGATCTGTGTCCTGACAAACGTTTAGTCTTTCTTCTCACTCCTATTTCGGCGAAATAAACGCCTCCAAATACATGCACAAAGATAAGGAGAGTTTCCAAGCTGAAAACTAATTGACATTTGATTGCCTGAAACTAACTATATGAACTGCATGTATAAATACTGTTTCGTGTTGTAGGTATTCATCTAGAAAGTATTTTTAAATTATAAAACTGAAAAAAGTGTTACAAATAAACGCTAAATTAATTTGCTACGTTAAATGTTACGGGAAAAGAATTTAGTATCAGAATTAAATGAGAAGTCCTTTTTAAAAAAAAAAAAATTGCTGCAAAAAATAAAATAAAATATATAGGTTTTTTAAAGCTTGCTTTTAAGCAATTCAAATCGACAGATAAAGCTGATTTGTGTTACTTATGTAATAGGTTTAAAAATTCATATTTTCAAAAGAATGCGAATATAATAACAAAAAACAAAGACAAGGACATTTTTTATATCAAAGTTATTCATTTTTGATTGAGCTTACCTTCCACTTTTTGTAATTATCATCTCATTTTGTAATTCATGAAACTGAGACCATAGTTCACTTCCAACTAATTCCATTTCAATTTTATTACCTTCTTTTTTCATCATATTTTGTTTGTTAGTTTCCAGAAAACCTGTATAGAGGGAAAAGTGTATCAAAAACAAAAGGAGCATTTTGATATTCCATGAAGATGTCAATTTTTAAACTTCTATACTTTTGAATTTTATGTAATTAAGAATGCAATAATAAATAAAATTAATTGATTTTCATATATCAGAAGGAAATCAATTTTTAAACTTTTATGTTGCAGGGTATCATATAGGAATTGGAAGTCAAATAACAAATTAAGCCATTGAAATTAATTATTTCAGGGGCTTTATTGATATAATTAGGTCAAAAGTAAGAAAAATCATGTTTTCAGATTACCAAATGAGTAAATAAATGATAGATGGGAATGATTATCTAAGATAGATAGCTGCCAAATTGTTTCTTCTGTTTAAAATACTCACTGTATCCAATGATTGTCAGCTTGCCGACTTCCTCTATTATCAGTAATTATGAAAATTTTTCAAACAAATCGGATATACCTCTAAATTACTGATACTTCTTTAAAACCATGAATAAATATCGAAAATGCATAATGGAACATTTTGTTTTATTCTTATGTATTGTGCGTTTGAATTTTTCTTAAAATAAAGAAAATGTTTAACAAAGAAATATCAATAATATTTATATATATAGTTCTTCACAATTAAAGCATTTATAAAATATGTATAATTAAATACATAATCTGTTGGATAACATGCTTTAAAAAAAGTAAGAAATATAACTGATTAATATTTTGATCTTATATTATTTGAACAAAATAATCCCCCTGAAGAAAAGTTCTTTTTGGTTCAGATTTAATAATTATTGAAGAACCGCGCTCAATTTGAATTTATTTGTCCCTTATATTTGACAACTGAAAATACTGCAACTCGTTTTTAAGAATTTTATTATTTTTTTGTACCAAATCACGTTATTTTTCCATTTTTATTTCGATTAACAACTTTGCTCAACTTCTAAACGTGCTTATTACTATTTAATGTTGACACCGAAGCGGATAAGTACAAAAATGTACATTATAGTTAAGAACATAATTTACCGAATTACCGGTAAAAGCAATACAGAATACAAACAATACAAAAAAAAATCTGGTTCAGATTAAAAATTTATTAATTAATCAGTTTGCCAATCAATAATATTGCAATACTTAGTAGTACCGTTCAGTAATTTAATAGGAATTAGTTGAACAAGATAGTTAAAATATTACTTTGAATTTCCCTCCTTAATGAAATTATTTCAATTATTATTTGAAATTACACTACTTTAAGAAAAATCTCAAGTATTTGTTTTGTGGATCATTACTAAGAAAAAAGATCATTTCCCAATTTTTTAAAATCATTTGAAAAATAGACATTTTCGTATTATCATTATCGAATCATAAAAGAGCAAACGTGGACATATTTTGGCCAGTAAAAATACATGATACATAGTTAAAATAAATAATACTGACACAATTTTTTTTCCAAAATAAATTGTTAGCTAAAAATCTACACAATGTCAGAAGAAGAAAATAAAAAAATAAAAAGACCAAATGTCCTATATTGACCAAAACAATTTGAATTTTAGATTTTTTTTTTGTCGAAAATTCCCATATTTGTCCTGCAGTTAAATAAAATAACTCTCAGTGAATCAGTTTTTCTTTAATTTATGCAAATAGCTCCTACTATTTAAAAAAAGATTAATTTAACTTAATTTTTGAAAATCACTTTTTGAAGAATTCTTCTTCCCAATTTTGACAGTGCATATAATATAATTATCCTATTTTAATCAATAATTCCTCTTCCATTGAATCATTGAATCCTCTGAATAGTACTAAACTCCATAAATAATTTCGTGCTATAATTAATATCAATAATAAAATGACTCGATGACTCGTATTATATACGGAAGTTTTGGATCTTTGATACTTAAAAAAACCTGCATTGAAGCTCAACAGATGAAACTTTTCACTTTTTATGAAGATTCTTTTTAAATTGTAAAACACGCAGATAATATTACTTGAGCAACATCGTACAACTGTGTTAAGTCTTATATTCTGTGTATAAGCTCAATGTGCACATTTTGATGCATTGATGTTTTATCGCATATGTTACGATTAGTTTATTTCCCTAAGTTTATATATTCGAGGTACTCAATATCCCATTCAAAACTGCACATTTTTTACTACTCACAGTTCAATAACATACATGCACAACAAAAAATTCATCGTCTGCGCTTTTGTATTTTATTATTTAAATTGCAATTTTGTTCATTTCTTAAATTTTTAAATTTTAAACTCTCAGTATCCCATTTTAGCACACATATACCTCAGAAAACATCAGATTACTCTGTATGTAACAGTAAGCCAATATGAGTAAATAAGTGTATTTGTGTTTCACTGGGTTCATTTCCTCAGTTTATAAATTTTAAACACTCGATATCCCATTGAAAGTTGTACAGTCGTCAACAAAAATAATGGGGCACTGCAGTAACTTTACTATTTATTATCGCATATTCATAAAACTAGTGTCTATGGAAATAATTGATTTATTTGGACTTGAGGATTTGAAATAAGGACAATAAAAACTGCCCTACTTATAAATAGTTCGTTAAATAATATTAATGATTCGTTTTCATATTTCTGTTTTTCATACTGAAAAGCCATTTTTACCGAGGAAAGAATCTTGTATTTATTTAAGATATTCTGTTGGTTGCAATTTCTATCTAAGCTACTCTTTAAACATGATTCTATATTTTTCCTAACATATGTAAATTAACATAGTGTATCTCAGAGAAATTAAATTATTGAATCTAAGTTGGATACTGATCAATCAGTTATCACAAAGATTGAAGTAAATATCTTCACTTTTTCAGTCGGAGAAATTAGAGTCTGTGCTTCGGACTGAATCACAGACAGCTTATTTTAGAAATTTGGTACATAAATACCAGAAGTGATGTCCATAAAAGCATACATTTTATAAATAAAGATAATTATCCTCTTTTTATGTCACGAATGTGAATTTCTTTTCCTTCAAATATATTCAATTTTATGTCCATCTTGAGCATGATCTGGTCATATAATATAGTAAAATATCACATTTTATATTGTTAAATTGCTAAAGATTTATTACTTTACAGTAATAAATTTTT
>JAPMOQ010058975.1:2245812-2373791 GCA_026543055.1 Argiope trifasciata
CACATCTGATAGAGCTGGTCCAAATTTTGTTTCACTTCTTTGATTGTGATATTAAATCTTATTCGAGATTTCATCTATCTAACATTTTTTTAGCTATCTTATTCTTATGCACAGACAAACATAATAACTTCTCTTATTTTAGTTTATTGAAAACCTAATATATAATTGCATTTATGGTGAAATGACCACATACTAAATTTCGTTGCTCTAACTAGCTACATTTTTGAGTTTTCATTTGAGTTTACAGGCAAACAAAATTTCAAATAAGTATTCAGTAGTATTTTTATCTCAAGAAGGTCGAAAATATGAAGTTTCAGTAAATTTAAGGGGTCAAATTATTAAACTACATTGATTTTAAACTCTTGTATATTTCGTATACGAGAAAATAAAAATTTAATTCTAGTGAAATGAACGAGAAAATGTTAATTCGGATGATGAATTGCTTCATGACCATATAACTCGTATATTTCAACCTAATGACATAATTGAAATATCTTCTGTGAACCAACATTTATTTTTATGATTTAAAATTCTAAACTTATTTTTACTCTAATGATCTGATTAAAATAATCTTGAAATATGTTTGAAACCAAAGAATATCTTTGCTGTCAGAAAAGTACTTCGTTACTTAACGAATTTCCTATCTGATCAACAATAGTTTCAGCATGAAAATAAAAATTCCTCTTTGATGTAAAGGCTGATAAATTCATTTGCTTAAAATCCCATTGTATGAATTAGCTTTTACCAACGAAGGAAAATTTCACTTAATTTTTGATGCAATGTATTTCATTCACATTAAAAAATTTGTGGATGTTATTAAAATGTCTGGGGACGTCAATCATGCTATTAAAATCTCAACCATAGAAACGGGTTCGAAAGTATTTTAAAAGGAAATGATCAAATTTCCAATAAAAAGTCTTATTAAAATTTTAAAATGCATGTTCACCCAAAAGATCGTTTGAGTCATGTTTGGTTAATTTTTTGAATTTTCTGGGAAATAAAATGAAAGCAATGCTATCTGAGATTTACTTAATATATGACTCTTTTCAGGCGGGTTACTATTTTGCATGAAATTTGATATGCATTTATAAAAAGACATTCTGAATCGAATTATAGAAAAATTTTGATTCCTAGATATTATTTATGAACTCTGTTAATCAGTTTTTCGATCTAAATAAAACTGTCTTCATGAATAATCTCCATCGATGCCCGTTTTGCGAAGATGAGATAATAAATAACAATGTCCTATTATTTTTGTAGACATTAATTTTGCATTGATCAGAAACATTAGCCTTCTGTTTACAAACGCGATATAAAAGTTCATTAACCATGTTTTTATGCATTTATGTTTTATCGGTTACATTTCTATTTTGTCCATGCTAAGCTCTTAAATTCTCAGCTCTGACATCCTATTGAAAGATTATTTGCAATGGAAATGTTATCTGTATCATCTCGAACCAACAGCCTTCCGAGATTATATGCTAAGAAATTATTTGTAAACCAGAAAATGACAGGGTACTACAGGGAAATGCTACTTATGACAGGGTCAATTAAATTACTAATGTTGATGCACTGAAATAGCATTTTAACCCTTCTATGAAATAGTGTGACTGATGGCCACTTCCTTTCGCTGCTGGATTTACAAACTTTCAGAAGTCAACTAATTTATCTGGGTGGGTGTTCGGCAGCCCACACACACACCACAGACTTCGAAGGAAAAGGAACTGCTTGGGTATTATCTTAAATGATAATATAGTAATTGACAGTTCAAGTTTGACAGTGGCTATAAGGCCACGAGCATCTGCACGAAATTTTACTACTGTAGAAAGAGCTGCATTAAATTAAATTTTCATTTTTAAAATATAACTCTAATATATAGGTGTTTTAAAATAAATTCGGCTCAAGCAGTATTTTTAAATACAATAGGACTATTTAACAAGGCGTTATAATACAGAGATCCCTAGATATACCCCTTTATTTTTTAATTAAATAATCACTTTTTCAGCTATTTTTGTTTGTTTGTTCAATTCTTTTTTACAGTATAAAAACTCATTAGGAGAGAAGATACCTGAATTAAGACGGACTCCCTGAATAAGAAATTAAAATCTGACATTTTTCTTTTCCAATAAAGGGGATTGAGGGACCATTGTGATGATGGTAATATATGAGTTTTTCTGGAAAAACTCATATATTAGCATACATACAAACAACATTTTGAGCGCTTTGCGAGAAATAGGCAGAATAACAAGAAAATTTTCAAAGAAATGGCCAAACGTTATTCCATATGAGCAATACAAGTTGAACGGTACCATTATAAGATTCATTCATAAGCGTATTTCTTCATTGACCCTACTATGGCCCTCACCCAATCGAGTTAGCTTGGTTCACTGTGAGTGTTAAATAATTTTTAAAAAAAACATGCTACATAATTCATGTTGTGTCCCACACCCATTCATTTATTGAAAGATTTGCATAAGTTGAATTTGCTTAATAATACATCGCAGTACAACATAAAACTAATTCCAGCATATTAAAAGTACGCGCAGTGGCTTTTACGACGTGACTGTGACATTACTATAATCTATCTATATGGATTTAAAGGATTATTTTTAATTTCAACATAACTTTAAGAGCAAAAAAGGGCGGATCGATATAATTTATTTAAAAACACAACAAGGACCAATGTATCATTTTAAACAATCTTTGCATTAATACGACTGAAGAAACGGAGATTAACTGCATTTCCGACCTATATTTTGCTACAATACTAACATTTCTAATAGTTATTTCTATACACTTGTTTTCAAATTTGTAGAAGGCCGGACAGAATTTCTGAGGGGTCGTAAATTGTCTAGAATATCTATTAAGAGGTCATCAGTATCTCTGATATATTTATTTCTGGACATATACAGACATATATCAATGATTTAAACAACATAAAAAGTTCAATTAAATTCCTTTTTTATACAATGTCGAAAGATTAGAAGTCTATAATCTGCTGCTGATTATTAGAAGATTTTTATATCGCTGTAAGAACTATTTGTATCGTATTATCTTAAAATTTGTTTGATGTAAAGCTAAAATAGAAATTTTTTATTTGCAAAAACAGAGAGCATTCAATGAATATAATTTAATAATTAAATTAAAAACTTATTCCTAGCAACAAATTCTCCCTGTAAATTCATAGTCATAGAATTTCTTAAAATACATTAAAAAATTAGTTTTGCCATATTTTGATATTATTTATTCGTTCTGTCTTAATAATAAATTATTTATAGATTTTCTCTTTTATTTACGAAAATTTTACTTGGAAAAAAAAAACTGAACAACCGTACGCAGTTAAAAAAAAGGAAATTAGTTTATTTCTTTGGAGAAGAATACCATTATGCTACTCGTTCAATAATCCTGAAATAAAAATTTTCAATTTAATTGAATATACACATTTCAAAACTCTGCATTTAACTCTCAACTTTTTAGTTTATTTATTTAAATGTTACATACGTTCATACAGTTATTTCTGTAGTCGATTAAAACTCTCATAAACTGCTGATTGCATGTTAATTCTCATCGTTAAATTTGAGATATGAATTTTGTACATTTTAAAATCTTAATTTGTAAAGGGTTTTTTTTTTTTTTTTGTATAATATTGCATTAAATAAAGTCATCTCATTTATCTTATTGCGCTTCTTGGCAGTTGAATAAACGAAATAGAAAAGTTTTTTTTCTTTGAAAATTGACTTTACCTTAATAAACATAAAGATCGTTCTTATTTGTGAAAAACAAGTACGAAGACGTAAAGATGAGAAAATAATATTTTCGACCATATTCCCAAAACTAACAGATAATTTAAATAAAGAGATGAAACTTTTACAATTAGCGTTTAACATGATAAACAGATCTAAGCGTGACCATGTTTTATTGTAGATTTTTGCATTTATAAGAAATCATCATTTAATTAGTAAAATGAAACAACCTTGAAATAGATAGAAGACATTTTCTTGCCAAGAGATGACGTATTAAAAGCTTCACCAAATTTCGCTTTAATAAAAGAATTATATAATTACAAGCATAAAATCAGCTATTAATACCCTTTCATGGAATGATATCAATATAATAAGTACAATAGAATAAAACATTTTTTAATGAAAATTTGAATGCATAAAATAACTGCAGAATTCGCCTTACAATAATACACTACTTGAAAGAGAAACTTACGAGAAAAAAATTATTGAATTAGAAATGAAATATTGCTCATAATTTTTTACTCCGTTTATTAATTTTTATCATACCTGTAGATGTCTGGACAGAATATTCGTTTTTTAACCCCAATAAAGCTTCTACGGAGAAGGCCACTGCTCGTTCACTTAGTACAGTCGAATTCTCGTCTTGATTCATGGTAATGAATGCATGAAGTTTCTAACTCAAATAATTGTATATTCTCCCTCCTTCATCATTTACTGATAATATAAATGAAGGTGATAGGCGGACGCATTCTCTTTGCTCGACGTAACATCCAATAGTAACGCCGATTTGCTATCCCGCGTTATCATTAATCAGCAATTACGTTTTACGAGCAAATTAGTTTCGATTTTCTACAAATTTGTACTACGTCGCTAACTGAACAAAATAAAGCTGACATGTTAAATTTTTCTCGGTTAAATTATGAAAAAAAAATTGAAGTTCGCCGCTTTAAAGTTCTTTATTTAACATTAACTTTATTTTTTGTATCAGCAAACCTTAATTTTCTCTAGAATTTTAGAATTTTTTTTAAAATTAATTATATCACATTTTTCAAAAAAAAAAAAATCTTAAAAACCGATTTTAGAGATCGGTAGGTAAACTATGATTAATGATTTTTACCTAAATATTTTGTGTAACCTGATCTTAATAGCTATCTTAACCTCAGAAAATATTTTTAAACTTCAAATTTCCATACACATATAATTTGGTTATTTTAGAGACTTATAACTTTTATAGCTTGTTCATTGTGGTATGCATTTTTATAATTTTCCATTAATATCTTTATACATTCAATTATACCACAAAAAAAAGTAAATGCATTTAAAGATGGGAGAACTTTAAAATTTTCATCATTTCTTAGTTTTCAAGTTAAATCTTAATTATAAATATAAAAAAGCACAAATTTAAAAGCATACCTTGAATTGAAACTTACTCGACTTGAAAAAAAGAAACCGAATCTACGTATCTTAATCATCGAAAATGCAAAAATTTTGGAATATTAGTAGCAACTATGAAAACGATTAGAGTTTCATTTCAGTAATGAAATATATTGTTCTAAAATATTTCTGAAAGTATAAAAATTTATTCTATAAATATTTAAATATTCAAAAAATTTGAGCAATTTTAATAAATAAATTTTAAGTGCACATTTATGAAATATTTATATTTTTCTTCTCATAATTTCAAAGTCAGGTATATAGGACAACTTAAATTTTAAAAAAAATCCAATGACAATATCATTAAAATAGATCAGAATGTAATCGGCTTTGCACTGAATTACGTTTTATTTGTTCTTTAAGACGCGCTAAAAGACGAGAGGTTTTCTTCAAACTGATATTTTTAAACCTTGATTGTTTAAACAGTTATACTGATTTGTATAACACTTTAGAAATGTATTAAGTTAGTAAGTTAGGCATACATGTCATACATAAAAAGTTATACAGTTAAAAATCATAAATAACAAAAAATTTATTATTTTAATCAATATTATTAACTTGTAAGTAACTTGATTCCCTAAATAATTGAAATCTTTGTTTTTTACGTTAAAATTCTGAATAAACAATGTTCCCAAATATGTGTGTTATAATGTGTTAAACGCAAAAAGGACATGACAGTCCTCTACGTAATTGGAAAGAGCATACAAAAATAAAGCTAATGTGAGCATTCTTATAGCTAGATGGACAATTTTTTAAGATCCCCTATCATTCTCGATTTTGACATTAACTACATTTACCAATTTTAGCACAATTCCTAAAATTTCCTTTTTCTATCATTTTGTAATAAATTTTAATTTTATCTCCTTAGAAAGTGTAATGATTCAACTACGTTTTGGCAATTAAAAAGATATTTATGGACAGTATATATCACTCCGAATTTTGTTGAATAGAAGTCTAGCTTCTTCAGATCCTTACAAAAATTAAAATCTGCTAATCATCATTGAAAAATTGTCTAAAATGCCATAATGCTTACTAGCATTGTCTAAATTGCTTCCAGAGTTGGAAATATTATTCTGTTAGCATAATTTGCTAGTAATTCAAATGTTTTTAAAATCTGTGTAAACTGATTTCCAAAAAAGGCGTCCATGTGAAGAAAAAAAATTGATGAATCTATTTTCACCTAATAACTGCACAGATATTAATTAAAAAACTAATTTGATTTTTAAATGTTTTCTTTATTTAATGGTTTTGAAGAATAAAATCAAATATATATTGTCAACAAAATTTCGAATACATATCATCAAGTATATTGCTGCTAATCCGTAAATCAGTAATTGATCAGTATAAAATGTATTCTACACTTACACTGAATGCAAATATTTTTTCCTGCTGCAGAGGTAATATTGTACCAGCATTGTATATTAATTTCCTTTTTCTTCCCCTTAGTTACTTTTAGTAATATAGCGATAACATATATAACATTATAACAAAATAAATGAAAAAAGTAAGATAAAATGTAAGTCTAAAAATTTTTTTAATAAAATTAAACCTGAAAACACGCAAACAAATAAAAATTTACTTTTAAAATTTAAAGCTTGGAAATGATTTAGATTGGAAAACTAAGAAAATATATTTTCCTGGTGCATTTGATCTCAATCATTTTTTTTTTCGTCATACAATGCTGGGCTGTCAAAAAAATAAAATAAAATAAAAAAATTTGTGAATAGAATCTAAGAGACAACTATCTTCATTTTTTTATGTAGAGCACCATGAAAAAGTTTTAGCTGTTGTCATATTTTTAATTGAAATCAGACTAATTTCATTATATCAAAAAATATTTTAAGCATTCTAGAAAAGTTGGCTAAGGAACAACTTTTGTATTTTTTTTTCTTTTTAGTAAATCGTGAAAAATTATAAATAGAATGTATATACAACCAGAAATTTATTTCGGATTCAAAAATTTTTAACACCATTTCTAATTTAAATGAAACCTTTTTTCATATGAAATTAGATAAAATAGTAGTAAAGCCATAAGTCGACTGAATTAGTAGAATAATTTAAAGTAAACATTTAAATAAATTAAAGTAAACATTAAATAAATTAAAGTAAACATGTCACATAACGTCCTTTTTTTCTTTTAAGGTAAATTTAACAGCAGTTCATTCTCCTGCTCTTGAAAACAAATGAGAGGTTATCCTTGAAAACTCTCTGCTTCCCAATCTCAATGCAGGAAGTGAATATGAGTTTCCGATAGTAATCAGTTATCGTAACGTCAAAAAGCCGTTAACTTCACAGCCAACTGCACACTCCTACTTGGGTGGCCAGTTGTTGACAAAATGCAACTTCTGAAAAACAAATTAACGATGAAATTTTGTAAAAATAAGAACTCGATGTTTATTCTAAGTGTAAGGAAAGAATTTAACTTCATTGATGTAAAATATTATTGAACGCTTCTACTGTTTTTTACTTTCTTGTATAAAAAAATACAGAAAAAAAAAATGTTAAAATCATTAAAAATTCCATCTCGAGATTTTGATGGATCTCCATATTATCAAAGTCTTCGTATCCGTAAAACATTTTTTTAATTATGTCTGTCAGTTCGTGAACATTATAACTCAAAAATGGAATGAACCAGAAAATTATCGTTAGCTGTCCATCAGTGGGTGCATGAAAATACAACACATCAAAATCGAAAACAACGCAAATGAAAATTGGCATATGGTTTTTATCGATTGAATTACATATACAAATTTGGAGAAAATTCATCTTTGGGTTGAGTGTTTATCCGACTACCAAATCGTGTGTGTATGAAAGAGATAACTCAGAAACAGGATTAATTGTTTAATTTCATAATTTGATATTTTTACTCCAAAATGGAAGACCTTTGTTAAAAAGGACTTAATAAATCAAAGAAAAGAGGTTCAAAATGTGCACTCAAGGGCTTTCCCCCCCCCCCTATTATGCGTCGTAGTTAAATGTAAATCCAGTTGTGTTGCTCCAAAAGAAGGGTAATGGGAGAATATCAGTCTTAGGCATCTGTCTTAGGAAGGTGTGATGCGGACAGACCATTGATATATTTAGATCATTTTTACACACTTCTATTTAACTTGATTTGTTTCATATTCGTAAAGATTGAATTTTGCCATAAATTTTTAATTCATTTCCTGGTGTGCTAATAATTTAAAATTTTGTGCTCATATGTATTTTTATTGACAGTACCCTATTTAAATACTTAGAGAGCTTATGATAGAATTGTAAGTGAGTTATAAAGTAATCGTTTACACAATAGTGAGTCAAACGGCAATAAGTTTGAAAAACAAGAGATCTGAAGAACAAAAATTCGAAAAAAATTAAAGCAAAAAAATGCTGTTTAGTATGTGCTGTACATATCTAAAAAAATTCTTTAAATATTCTTTTTATTAAATTTATTTAAAACCAGATCTGGCAAGAGTGCAAAACACGGAATGAAATGTATTTAACGAAAACGGAAACTGAATGAGTTGATTACTGATAACAACTATAGGCAAAAATCTTATAATGACCATTTACGGGTATTGTTATTTACCGAATTTTGAACATACAAACTAAACAACAGACAGCAGAAATAGACTGTTTTTGATAGAAACCAATGTATTTTGGATGAGAAACTCAAGGTTTTTGAGTAAGGGCGAACACTTTTGAGGTTTTAATGTACATTGTATAATCTCTCGTTTATTTTGATATAATCGACAAGAGAGTTTTGACAGATAGAAACCGAATAGTGTTATTTAATGCGTGAAAATTAGTAAGTGCTAATAATGGAGTAAAAATAATATTTAGAACCATTGCCAACAAGTCAATTTAGTGCATTATTATTATTAAAAATATAAATCAATTCGAAAGGACCGATTTCTTCTAAATGACTGTAAATGTGTCCACTATATTGTCACGAAGATTCAAATAAACACACCGCCAGCTTTCAACTAACAAACATTTATTCAAGAAAGTAGCTTTACAAGGTTGAGAAGTTGCCCACGACTACTGGGTGTCAGCTTTTATACAAGAACAGAATATTCTAGAAACAACTAATTTACATAATAAAGAAAGGTCTAGAATGTTAGAGAACATAAGGAAACAAACTAAAAATCCATACTTTGGATAAAATAGTCCTGGCGAGCATCGAACTCGCAAACTCAGGATTTGGATCGCATGCTTTCACCATACAGCCACTGACAAACTCTCTTAAAACGGCATTTCTCCCCTCTCAAAAAGACAGCGTTTCGCTGCCATTTGGATGTGGAGCGTGTCAAAGGTCCTTTGTAAACTTCCTTTGCCTTCTTTTCAGAAGAATGATTTCTTGATTTTGCCCATCTTCAATGTCGAACTGCTTCACCGGATCATGTTACGGCTTCATGAGCAAAACATGGACAACATCTTTTGGTTTTCTTTTCCAGGAGGCAGGATCAAAATCATGCAATTCATAGGTGACGTCGGATAAACGGCGCAACACTTGATAGGGCCCAACATACCTCCTTAAAAGCTTCTCGGAAAGACCGACTTTTCGGACTGGGGTATAAACCCAAACGAGGTCTCCAGGGCTATAAGACACCATTTGGTGTTTGGAATCATAACGTTGACGGTCTTTATCTTGCGCTCTCAGAGTATGCATTCTGGCCAAATGTCTCGACTCTTCTGCTCTGGAAATAATCTTGACTATGTAATCGTCCGTTGCATGACAAGGGCAGAATGGGAACATCATGTCCAGCGTCGTTTCGGCTTCACGTCCATGGAGTAGGTAGAATGACGTGAATCCTGTTGTCTCCTGCTTAGCAGTGTTATAATCGAACGTCGCAAATGGCAGGATTTCGTCCTAGTTTTTCTGTTCGGTATCAACATACATGGACAACATATCGGCTAGAGTTTCGTTAAAGCGCCCTGTCAATCCATTGGTCTGCACAATTCGACTAGTGAGGAAACAAGTCTGGATTGGAAAACGGCACCAAGATCTGTAATAATGACTCGAGGAGCTCCATGTCTAATAATAATCTCTTCGAGCAGGAACTTGGCGACTCCGTCGGCTTCAGGAGTTGGTAAAGCTCTGGTTGCAGAGTAGCGTGTACAGTAATCTGTGCAGACTACGATCCATTTATTTCCAAGGACAGACTTGAGAAACCTCCCAAGCAGATCTTTCCCAATGCGGTGAAAAGGTGCGACAGTGGGAGGGATGAAAACCAGACGTCCAGGTGGTAGTTGAGGAACTGATTTTCTTCTTTTGGCATTCTCGACAATGCATCACGTACCGAACGACATTCCGGTACATCCTCAGTCAATAAAATCTTTTTCGAATTCTGTCGTACGTTTTCGCAAAACCAAGATGTTCTGCGGTAGGAGCAGCTTGGTATAAATATATCCGCTCTTAGATGTTTGGGAACGACAGGTAACCATGTCTTTCCCGTTGGATCAAAATTCTGTCTGCATAGGACTCCGTCAATTAACTCAAATTTCTTCTCGTCGGATGGGCCAATCTTCGAAAGGATTAGTTTTGCCATGTCTGGGTCTTTCTTCTGTTCGATAGCGAGGTCAATACTCGTGGTTACAGCTAAAAATTGATCTTGCGTCACAGGGTCTTCATCCCCTGGATTTCTCGAGAGAGCGTCGGCATCATTATGCTTCCTACCAGATTTGTACTTCGCCGAAAATTCGTGTTCCTAGAATCGAAGAGCCCACCTCGCCAGTCTGCCTAAAGGATCTTTTAGATTTATAAGCCAGCACAGTGAATGATGATCGGTCACAAGGGCGAAAAGTCTTCAGAACAGATATGACTGGAATTTATTGATAGCCCATACGACGGTAAGGCATTCCCGTTCTGTAGCATAATTATTCTATTCGGCCTTTGTCAGGGTCCTAGAGGAGTAAGCTATGACCTTTTCGACTTCATTCTGAATTTGAATTAGAACTGCTCCAATACCATATCCGCTGTCGTCCGTATGAATTTCTGTAGGGCACCTTTCGTCGAATATCCCCAATACCGGATCAGATGTAAGCGCCTTCTTCAGACTGTCGAAAGAATCTACCTCTTTAAAACCCAATGAAATTTTGCATCACCTTTAAACAGCAACTGCAAGGGCTCAACGAGACAGCAAAAACCATTAATTCTGAAGTACGAGCAAAGTCCAAGAAAGCTTCGTACGTCAAGTACGTTGCTTAGGAAAATTGCTCACAGCTTTCACTTTGTCAGGATCTGGACGGAACCGCTACTGGATACGAGATGGCCTAGTATTTTTACTTCTTGAGTAGCAAAAAGGCACTTCTTGGGGTTAAGTAAGAGTTCAGCTTCTTGAATGCATTCCAAAACTGTTCTTAGCCGGATAAGGTGGTCTTCAAAAGATTCTGAGAAAACTACTATGCCGTCCAGGTAACACAGGCACATAGTCCATTTGAGATAGCGTACCAAATTGTCCATCATTCTTTCAAAAGTCGCCGGTGCTTTGCAGAATCCAAACGCCATGACTTTAAATTCGTATAGGCCTTCTGGCGTAATAAATGACGTGTTTTCACGATCCACTTCTAGCTGTCAATAACCAGATTGGAGGTCCATGGAGGAAAAAAAACTTAGCGCATTTTAAATAGTCTAGAGTATCTTCAATGCGGGGCATAGGGTAAACATCCTTCTTCGCGGTGTTATTCAGTTTGCGAAAGTCCACATAAAAAAGCCAGGTTCCATCTTTTTTCCTTACGAGTACGATGGGAGACGACCAGGGACTCTCAGATGGCTGGAAAATACCTTGGTCAAGCATTTTCTGAACCTCTTCCCGAATTATGAGTCTTTCGTTAGGTGAAACTTGGTAAGCCCTTTGGTAAACTGGAGCATGATCAGCAGTATTGATCCTGTGTTTCACGTTTGTCTTTACGACTGACAACTTGTTGGATTTTGTAAAGATTCCAGAAAAGGCTTGTAGGAGTTTGGCTAATTTGAGTTTCCTTTCGCTGCTCAACTCAGGGAATATCATCACGGTATAATCTATACAGGAATTCGTCGGCTCCTTCAATATACTTGTACTTTTTGTTGTGTCAGCAATTTCGCATATATGCCCATCATCCAGGGGCTCAGCTTCGCCCACGTGCATCCCTTTAGGAATGACTTGATCTTTGGACTCCATGTTGGCCATCCAAATTTCCCTTTGTCCATTATGGTGTAAGGATACCATGGATGGTACAGCAAGTTTCTTTCAGGCAGCAAATGTCTATTGCCATCTACGATTACGCTTATATTTCTTCCGACATCTGGTCCTGATACGGCTATTCTTGTCAATGAGTGTGGTTTAAGCTTGTAGTCCTTCGCGGCATACATCTTCCAGGCGTCTAGCGCAGTGGTTTCTTGGCCAGTATATTCTAACAACAGTTCCCTCCGGCCGCAGTCTATCACGGTTTGAGAAGATTTCAAAAAGTCCCATCCGAGGATTATGTCGTGACTACAATGCCGTAGAACGGTGAATTCAAAAGGCAGCTCTCGTCCATTTATAACGACACGCAAAATGCATTTTCCCAATGGCTTAAAAAAACTGCCATCAGCGACTTTCAGCATAGTGTTCTTGGCGTCAGCAAACATAACTTTCTTTAAGGATCGACGAAACTTATCGGAGACGACAGAAAATGAGGCTCCCGAATCCATTAGGAGTCGACTGATTATCTACCATGACGTCGAGGTGATTACCTGCCATCTTTGCAGCCGACGGAGGATTTTCATTACATGCGGCCTCACCTCCTCGAAAGGTCGCTGTGCTTAGTTTTCCCTCGTATCTGCGGCTTGGAGATCGACCAGATCGACGATATGGCGACGGTGATCGGAAACGATGGGTTGGTGATCGGCCTCTAGTTGGGCTGGGTGAAGAACGGTGTACGAGGCTTGGTCAGGGAAACTCTTCTTCAGCGTCAGCGAAGTTCTGTCGGTGGGCTCGATAATTGCCAAAAACGGCTTTCCTCTCTCGGCAATAGCGTACGACGTGTCCAGGGCGTCCACAGGGAAAACAAACCGGTCTGTTGTCCGCCGTTCTCCAAAGATCAGTTTTTCTTGACTGTGGTGCTGGTTTCTAGACAGGGCCTTTAGGTTTCCTCGTCACAGCGGCTGCATAGGTGGGACGTCGTTGGGTGTCTGGAGAATTTGCGACAACTGGTGCCAAAACTCTTTCGACTTCGTCTTGGATGACGGTCTGTAGCGGCTGGAAATAGATGTCCGGAAACTCATCGGTTTGGTTAATTATTCGATGAACCTCTTCTTGTACAATTCTGCGGATGAGGGACACTAAGTCTGGTTCGTCCTCCATGGCTGCTACTGGTACGACGTTTGGCTGTCTTTCAAATTTTCTCGGGCTAACTCTTGTCTGCTTCATGTCTTCAATGTAGTTGCACCACTCGGTTACAGTCTTCACATCTTTCATTAGGAGCACCTGATACACATCTTCAGCAACGCCTTTCATTAAGTGCGACACTTTCTCATCTTCGGACATCGTAGGGTTGATTTCTTGATAAAGCCCTAATACACTCTGAATGTAGGACTGCATACTCTCCCCTGCCTTTTAAGCTCTATGTTTCAGTTGCTCTTCGGCCTTCTTGGTGTACTTCCAACGATCGCCAAAAGGCTCATTTAAACCCCTCTTGAATGCGTCCCAGGAGTCCAAAGCATCTTCATTATTTATATACTACTGCTTGGTCATACCGTCTAGGAAAAAATAGACGTTTGCAAGGCACATCATTCCATCCCATTTATTTAACTTGGCCACTCGATCGTATTCTGTAAGCCATTTCCGAGGGTCATTTCCAGGCTCTCCACGGAAGGTTGATGGGCTCCTTAGTAGCTGGTGGGTAGGAATTACCACGACCGGCTTTTATCTTCAGGCATTATCTGCCTCTTTATTTTTTCTGGAACGTAAAGACCACATTCCGGGGGGTAATCCTCTTAAACGAAGACTTCTGCTAATACTCTCAGGATTATCCACAATGACGAAATGGGTACCCGGCGCCTCCACCAAATTTGTCACGAAGATTCAAATAAACACACCGCCAGCTTTTAACTAACAAACGTTTATTGAAGAAAGTGGCTTTACAAGGTCGAGAAGTTGCCCACGACTACTGGGTATCAGCTTTTATACAAGAACAGAATACTCTAGAAACAACTAATTTACATAATAAAGAAAGGTCTAGAATGTTAGAGAACATAAGGAAACAAACTAAAAATCCATACTTTGGTTAAAACAGTCATGGCGAGCATCGAACCCGCAAAATTTGGGTTTGGATCGCGTGCTTTGACCATTCACCCACTGATCCCCTGGCAAACTCTCTTTATGCGGCAATATTAATAAATTGTTTATAGCATTTGTGAATAAAAATTGCACTCAAGCAATTTTAATTTAGGAATTTTTGCTTGCAAGAATTTTTCCTTTTGTTTACCCTTTCCAATATTATACTCAAGAGAAATACAAAAATGTAACTCAAATCGATTTTTAAATGGCATAATCAGATGAAATATTTAGCTAAATTAATGTATTAATTTATAACTTAGAGTTCCAAAATTATTAAAATTCTGAAATATAAATGAGAATAAATAACACAGTAAAATTACAGAACTCCAGATCATCAAAAAGGGAGGGGAAAATATACTACCAAATCCAAGTCAATAATAAAAGCTTCTAAAAGCAACATGACTAAAATATGAAATATAATAAAATGATTTCAGTATTCAAACTTTCCTACACGTTTAATCACCCGACTGAGTACTCATATTTTCATTTTAACTTCAGAAAAAGAATAGAGAAAAATAAGAATAAACTATTAATTGAAATATTTTATATCACATGATACACTTCCACACATTATTACAGAAAATAATATTGGAAACTTATACTACTCATCACAATTTCTTTCGCATCTTCAATTCTATAATACATCAGCAATATGTACATCTTTCGCGCTTTGACTTATCAGATGGTCATGAAAATATTGCAAACACTTTAAAAAGTATTTCTGGTTTAAAAGTGAACTTGGATAATAGCTATTGTTGCGCGTATTTTGATAACCTGCTTTAAAAAAAATGCAGTATAAACTGTTTGTTCATGGGTTTTATGTTACGAGTCTTGATTGACTTTACATAAAAGGGAAATAAATCGTCTTTAAACTGCGGGTTGCGACCTTTGAAAATATTCCATCGTGAGTCCCCCCCCCCTTTTTTTTTTCTTTTTTTTGATGATTAATTCCGTAATTTTGGCACAATAATACATTTCCATGTACATTTTGATGGCTTGTTTTTATCCGTCGAACAAAAACAAAATACCTTAAATAAATCTAACAAGTTAATTATGGCATCATGAACGCCACACATCAATCGAAAGTTTTCGTAGTGCTCATTTCCTTATAATATATTCCGTACTTCCATTCATTCATTCCTTTCATTCTTCAGTGTCTTGTTTTCATATAATTTTCTTTCTAGCTATTAAATTTGATTCATTTTTACCTGCATAAAAGAAATTATGCAATGCTGTTATATTATTATATTCATTCATTTAGTATTTTTGTACTCAAGATATAGTCCAATTCTCCTAATCGCTTTTTTTAAATATATATATATATATATATAAACATGTTTTTTTTGTGTGTGTGTCAGTTGTCTGTCCCTATACAATAGACCACAATGTATTTTCTCTCATTTTTAATAACGTTCACACCTTTATCTATAACGAAATGGATAAAAGTCAAGTGAGCTCTTCAGATGTAGATGTTTAATAATGTTAAGATGTTAATTTAATATAAGTTAGAACAATCTTTATTGATAAACATGTAGAACTGTACAAACGTGCGATTTTACTGATGAATCAATGAAACCTATCACCAATTCGTTAACTGCGAAACTCACGCTTCCTATTACCTATGGAGAAATGTTCTCTAATTTTTTTAAACTTTAAGTAATACTCCTCAGTTTTTAATTTGAAATGCACTGTTCAGAAAATGAATGAAAGTGATATAAGTGGATTTCTGGAACTATGATACGTGTACCACTATTGGTACATTACAATATTACATTATTTTATAGCAAATATACAATTTTCAAAAAAATATGAATATTTGAAATAAATGTAAAACTGTTCCCTTTTTATTTTAATCCTCATTACATATACAGTATTATTCGAAAAGAAAGAAGAAAATTTAAAATATTTATTTCTAATGAACAACAATAAATAAACACACATGTAATGCAACCTTATATAGAAGAAATTTCGGTTTGAATCGCCCCCCCCCCCAGTGTATTCGTAGTATTTGATATTGTAAGCGACGTTGTTGCTTGTTTATAAGAAATGCTTCAGAAAACGTCTTTTTAAACTCTAAAGTAAGTATAAAGAGTGAATCCAATGTTACTTTGCAGCGTATATTTCATTATAAGTTCAATAGAAAGAACCTTGTCACAAACAGATTTACAGTTTGGTACAAGAAATTCGTAGATGATGGTTATTTGTGTAAAGGGAAACGGCGCTGACCTTTTTCACACCTCGGATAAAAATGCGGAGCGAATCGAAACTCTTTTGATTGTAAACAAAGGAAACCCACACGGAGAGAAAGCAAAGAGCTTGAAATTTCGAACTCATTGATATGTCATGTACTTATAATCTTACTAGTTACTCTTCAAGAATTGGAAGATCTAATTGTTACAGTTGTGAGTTCAATAAACAGGAAACAACTATTTTACGACGTATGCAAGAAGTGGACTTCTGGTTTTACGTTTATCGCATATCAGATGCAATGATTGTTTAATGCGAAAAATAAATAAATAAAACTTTCTCCTACCCTGTTATGTATTGTGTCTATTTATTCGCGATCATTAGAAATAAATATTTTAAGCCTACTGCTTCCTTTTGAATATGTCTATATTTATGCACATTTCATTTTGAATCTGTTCCCTTAAATCGGCAGCTGCTCTGAATATATACTAATTCAGCTCTGGGGTAAGTACTTACCAGAAAATTTAGAAAACGGAAGTTGAATAGCAAATTCATTTTTTATTTTGGACATGCTACCAAAAACCTTTCAGTTCAAGAAAGACATGAATTTTTAGATATTTTGTGGAACTGTAATCTCACAAATAAGTTATAATTAAGTAATTTATGCAAATTTTGGTTCAAAAGAAGAGATGAATAGAAACAAATTTTTGTGAAAGCAATTAAATTTTAAACTTTTTTGTACAACTTATCCTTATGAAATCGGATTTTCAATCATTCTATTAATTGAAAATAAATTCAGGCTCTTGTTATGATTTGAAAGTGACGTACGCATGAAATAAGTGGAGATAACGCCCGACGTACCCAAGTTATAAAGAAATATGTTTATTTATTGCATTAGTCCTTATCATTGATTCATCTTAATACAGACTACTTTCTGTTATTAACCGCTACTTACTACAATTTATAGCATATTTGAATTTTATCATAATACAGAAATTCCTGTAACGAATGTAATTGAATAATAAAAGTTTATTCTGATTATCGGCATCGAATTTAGGATGCATTTATTTTTAATCAAAAAATGCTTTTATGATGGTGCATACATTTTTTATTCTTATTTATATGATACAAATTTTTAAAAGTTTGAGATCCTCTGTATTGTTGGATGAAGGGGACGACTGAAATTAAATGCCAAGATAGAGACTTCTACAGAAATAGGCTTACTTACTGTTACATAGATTGGAAAATAGAAATGCGATAAAATTCTGGATTTTACTTCAGTTTAAGAACTATAATTTTACATGCATATGGATTATAAAGAAATCTAAACTATTTTCCCATTCAGAAACCATTACTTCACATACAAATGAATAAAAATAAAGTCCGGGGCTTTGTTTTTAATACTTCCCCTTTAAATAGAGTCTCCGAAATTAAATGTATATTTATTATTTGAAAAAATTTATACATTTAATTCAAAGAAAAAAGTGTTTTATGTGAAGATGGTGATTTGATCTGGCAATTGAAAAAGGGAAAGGTTTTAATACAGAAAGAGAAATATTTAGCGGATTCTTCTTCGATCGTTAAATCAGTATTTTGATTATCTTGTGCTATCTGAACTTGGTAAGCGTGAGAATAAAAAAAGTTGTCGCCTAACTTATCACTTTAATGAAGAGCTGATAAAAAAAAAAACATGGCAGTTTTTATTTATTTTTAGATTGTCCTCAGTTTGTCTACGAGGCAACAAACTATTCAGAAAATGCGTAGTTTATACATAACGGATTTTTTTAAAATATTATATTCCTTTTATTCTTTCCTAGGGACGAAAATAAAAAAAATTATTTTAATATTAACTTTATTTATAATTAAACTATAGTCTGTCTATAAAACGAACTAAAAAGACAATATTTTCTTTTTTCTTTCACAATTTGACGCGTCTCTATGTTTCCCGCCTCTTCGAGTCAAAAACACCCAGTTTTGACATTATAACTGTCTGTCTGCTAACACGATAACTTAAAAATGTTTTGAGAAATTCGGTGTACAATCTTTATTTACCAAATTTAGAGTTTTCTGTCAAATTTTAAACGAAATCCATCCATTACAGGAAGTCTGTCTGTCAGACTATCAGAATACAAGCGAATATGGTAACGTGAAGAGTTAGATGGAATAAATCCGGTAAACAGATTTAATACGTAAAATCTAGATCCATATTACATTTTTAGTCAAATCCTTTATAAAGTTGACCATCGGTTTCTCTATACTTCCATATATGTATAAGCGAAATGATTCAAAAGCGGAATAACTTATATAAATCGAATTTAGTGTAATTAAAATTATAGTTCTGTGACAAATTTTAATTAATCAAAAAAGACGTCCAAAAAGTATTTTGGCTTTCTTTTTAATATTCATTTCTTTTTTCTTTATTTTACTAAGAAGCACAATATTCTCAAGTGCGAGATTCTGCACATGAAAAAATTCTGGACTCTCGTGGCCATCATAATGTCACCCAAAGAATAAATATTTTGCTCAGGGGGAGACAATAGCACTTTTATTAGAAAGTATACGACAAAGTTTCTGGGAACCACTCCCTTTGGCTTGAGTTTGGATTCAAAATAAAAACTCAGTTTTAGGTGATTTTATGCTTGATGGATTCCGCAGTGCTTTTCTCATGCTTAAAATTTAGTTTTTTCTGCAATCTAATCAGCTGAATAATTAATTGTTAATAAAAAATTAAATTAAAACTTATTGAAATTATTTACAATACATTTTAAAAATTCATATGAAACATGCGTCAAAATTAATTTATTTTAATTACAGAAATACTTTTTATGCGTATTTGATTTATGTTCAAAACCATTTTATCAAAAGTGACCCCAAAACATCACCTAAGGTCGTTAAAA
Organism: Argiope trifasciata; assembly: GCA_026543055.1. Classification (NCBI taxonomy): domain Eukaryota; kingdom Metazoa; phylum Arthropoda; class Arachnida; order Araneae; family Araneidae; genus Argiope; species Argiope trifasciata. The sequence continues at coordinate 2,265,352 of JAPMOQ010058975.1, forward strand.
CAATAGGAAACATGTCCATCAGATGAAAGTGCCATATGTTGGTAGAATTGGTAATATTTATAGTAATATTGGTAAATATTGGATAGTAAATACATTTAAATGCAGCTTCAAATTTATCATTTAATTTATAAAAAATTATTGATGTTTAAAATTAAATTTCCCACGACTACCGATCATTGGTTCAGAGCGTTTAAGTTCTAAATAAATGAAACACGAAAAGAGGGTAAATAATGATTTATCTTACCGTGATAAGGGGAAAAAAAGAGCTTAAAACGATCTTATATAATGAAAACATAAATCTATAAGAAAGATTCAAAACTAATTCTTTACTTGTACACAACTAACGCAGACTACATAGTTTCAGTCATAATTAAAAATACCGTCAATGGCTGATTTATGACTAGACAGATTAGGAAGGTGCCAGGGTTACTGCGTTGTGCAAGGGCACCAAGCGATTAAAGTCAAGTCATTTATAATCAGAGTCATCATAAATATGAAATATATATATATTCTATGAACTAAAAAACACATTAGGAACATAATTTGTGAATACCTTGGATTATTAAAATAATTATGAAATAAATAATTAAATGCAAATTCACAAAGTATTGGAATATTAATTGTTCCTTTAATTAATTGAAAGGACCAGTAAAATAATTTTTAATGTTATATTTGTTTGAAATCTATTATTTATTTCAATTCCAGTACAATCATACTTAGAAGCTTTTATAGCTAAGTAAGAATATTTTTAAATAATAACAACTTGATGATTTTATAATATATAAATTAAATTAAATAATTAATAATTACGACCAGTTTTTCAAATACTAAACAAAAATAAAATATTAACATTTTTATTTTGAAAACTGCCTTGCAATTTGAACTACACTGAACTAGTGATTGAAAGAAGGCCCTAAAAAATGTAAATTCAGTAGGGCTACTAAATGAATAAATCTGTCACCCTTATTTCTTGCAATAAAGATTCGAAATTTAGCAATAACATGAGAAATCGGATGACTTAAAACAATTCCGATAATATTCAAGAACAGGCTGGAGATGATCTTATCAAATGATGCAACGTCTTAAAAATCATGCGACTTTACGAAACAATGTCAATTGTTTTAATTTATTTAATGAAATCAAAGTTTGCAGCCGAGTTTTACTGTTGAGGATTTCAATAATACGAATACAAAATTATAATTAAAATTCATTTGAAATGCATTTATGTTCTAAATATTATATTGATTGTACCAATTATGGTTGCACCTACCGAAAATAATTTTTTATCAATCAATATTATATATATATATAATTTTTTGAGATCTAGCATTAGTCTAGTACGATTTACCATATTAGATACTTTATCTAGCAGACCAAAACAAAACTAAATTTCAATGATATTACCGTTAAAAATGAGAGAAAAATCTTAACCTAAAACTCAAAAAACATTTGCCCGCTGTGTTTAACTATCTATTTCGGCTGAACTCTAATTGTATGGATGCATAAGGGGCTATCATAAGAATTACGTTCAATGAAAATGTTGATAAAATTTCTAAAAGTGTAAAAGTAAAGTGCGTCTTCACAGCCTGTCGCTATTACAACTAATCTTTGCCGCTTCGAACTTTAACACTTCAAATTTAGTTTTTTTTATACTATATGAAACAATGCTTGTATGATATTCAAGCTCTTGCTCAGAAACAAACCAACTTGATGAAAAACTCAGTAATTTATTGCACTTTATTTTATAAATGTATTACATGTATGGTAAATTATTGTTTTTCTAATGGCAACATTCATTTTATATTTTGTGCTATAACCATTTCAAAAGAAAGATTGATTCGACAAAAAATCTCTTAACCCCCCCCCCTCTCTCTCCGACACAAAACATGCGCAATTTTAAAGCTTAGTTAAAATATTGTAGCTACTTTTTAATGTGACCACTTTGGGATCAAAAAATTTCGATAACAACAGATTGGAACAATAAATGAATTGGGTAAAACGAACCTATATTTTTATAGCAACAAGGGATCAGAAAAGCGAATATACTAATCTCGGGTTATCTATAATTTATTTCAAGAACAATAAAAAAATTCTTTAGTAGTTCAAGCTTATATATTATTCGTATCTTTATTTGTGAAAAAGCGCGTTTCAAATTAGCAAATGACTCTGACTATCGTTGGAGGGTTTTCTTCACCACATTTATCCCTTTCAGAATCATTAATATTTATTGCTTATCTTGCTCGCAAAAAGTTCACGATTTTTCAAACTTTTACTAAGGAGAGTTGCGAAATTTTCAACTGCGTGGCAGAGGTGTGAGGATTCCTTCTAGACAAACTTTTATACCTGTTCAGAATTTCAGTTTTATCTTTAGCATTTAAATCACTTCTTTTTCATTCATTTTGTTTATATTGTTCAATCGTACACAATGTGACCCGAGGTCGCTAAAGAATTTGAAATCGGAACTAATGACATTACGTTTAAAATTATGTCAACAATAGTACGTTTAAACTAACCCAGACAAAAGAAGAAATATTCCATCCCTTAGGGAAAACAGTTTCTAAGTGTTTCCTTACAAATGGATCAAGCATACCAGGAAAGTTGATCATTAATACTGGTTGAAAATGAAGCATCGATCAATTCTCTACTTCAAACCAATTCGCATTAAGCACTAAATTGCAAAAATAATGTATTATATTGCATTTGAAAAGCTCTCTTAATGCCAATATAATGTTGCTTCCATTTATTTAAGAAAGGAATATAACAAATTGAATTCAAGAAAATTTTGTAAATGCAGTCGATTTGATGCTTGGTTTAGTGTTTCTTTTGGCGCAAGAGTCAACCTTGGCTAAATTGCGATGTGAATGTAGTCAAAATTTGTGTCTGAAATATCTTAATGATTTTGATCGTCAGTTTTTGAGTATCTTTTGTAGAAAGCTAATAGCAATATGAAAATCCATTTTGCAATATGGAAATTAAGCATATCATTCATACGAGTTTATTAAGGTTTTAATTATGTTTTTTTTTTGGGGGGGGGGGAATGCTAGCATTAACATATTAGGGTGTTTTGGTCATATACTAATCAAAATCAATGTTTTGAGAACAAATAATTCCACATAAAATCCCATCTTTTATAATAGAAATTAATCCTTGTCACAGCATTATAGAAATAATCATTATCTTCCAAACATTAAATAATGATAAGTTTCAAAATCAGGTAAGAATACATAAGATCATATAAAGCTTTCAAAAACAGTAAAAGAATTTCAAATGACCCAAAGCAACAGCATTTACTTCACATAAATTTAATATTTTATTTAGAAGAGATAATTTTTGTACCTGTTTCACTATTCATTTATCATTAAGTTAGAGGAGAACAAGTCAAGATTTATCAAAGTTCTTGCTTTTTATTCAGTTTGGACAGTGATGTAATATATTTTCGGAATTTGAATCCAACCACAAAAATCAGAAACATTATTGCAAATATTTATTCATTACATATACATGTAAACATATATATTAAAGGCTCATAATATTTTAATTTTTGAACATATTTTATCACAATAATTAAACACAATCCAATCATTATTCAGACTTTATATCAATCATTCTACGCAATTCAAATACAACAATTAAAAACTATAAATATTAAGATAAAACACTACATACAAAGGAATGTCTTGTTTGGCTATTACAAGTTTAAAAGATATATAAAGTAATGATAACATGACAAACAGAGATACAGTTGGGAAAGATACAGAAAATTTTAAAATGAATGCATCAATCATATGCATTGCAGCAGAAACGTATATAAATTATGAGAAAAACAGTATTCCACAGGTATTCAACAGCTTTTGTAATTTTCTTTGCTTTAAATAATAAGGTAAATTTTTAATTTACAATGAAAGTCAAAGATATCATTCAAAACTCAATGATGTTAAATATAATCGATATTGCAAATAGCCATATTTTTACAGAAATCGAAGATAATGCATTGCTATTCAATTTAAAATCCATACACAGGCACATGAACACACAAAAAAGCAATTACAAATTTGTACCATTAAGATGAAAAAAATTGGTCTGTTGATCTTTACATAAACACTAACAATTCATTTCAATAATGCAATTTACTATATTTAAAAAATAAACGAGGCAATAAGTATCCAAAATATCCTATTAATACAATGAATTTTTTTTTAAGAAATCAAGAAATTCTCATTTCTTTGATCAGGACCATTTTATATTCCTTTTCAACAATTTTATCCTTTATAAAAAAAAAAAAAAAAAAAAAAAAAAATCTAAGTATACATTGGTGTGCAAACTTTAAAAATAAGTACAAATGTTTATTAGAACAGTAAAAAGACTAATAATTTGTCCCAAATTGCAAACTATAAAAATACAAGTAACAATATATACCTGATCAAACACATATTATTACACTGATTTAACTACTAGTTTTAGGACATAAGAAACAAGAAGTGATTGTACTTTGCAATAAAAATTATAGTATCAAAAAAAGCAATGGATAAAACTATGCAAATTGCATCAGAATATTCATCTGCAAGTATTGCAAGATGTTCTATTGCTGTTGCCTTTCACCATAGCTTTTGTATAGAGAGTTTAAAAGAATTTTTCAATGATATAAATTTCTATGGATAAGACAAAAGAGCTGCTCTTAAATAAATGACAGTGCCCCATATGGATAAATAATGGTCATCAGTGAAATTCCGAAAAAACACACACCCTTAAATGGTAATTTGTCTGAATAAGTTGTACTTGTCATAATTTGTCACAAGAAATTTTATATTAAAGTAAACTTAAGGTAACAAGTTAAAAGTATTCTTAAATGATTTTTTTTAATTGTACATGTCTTGCAAAGCTGACAGCTCAAAAATTTGCTTCACATTATCAACTCCCATAATATCCTACTGCTACAATGTCAGCATCAGCATATTCATTAAAATTAAATTTGTACAGAGCATACTTGGCATAGCACTGGTTTAAAAAAATAATAATAAAACCATATCCCACTTTTAAAGGAAGGGTGCATATATTTTTAAATATATATTATATATTTATAAAACAAAATGTCATCTAGTACATTTTGTAACATTTCTTTTCGCAAACCCTTTCAAATATTTTGAAATGAATAGAATTTTATAAAATGTATTTTTAATTTCGTACACCACTATATACTACAGAGCAAATAAGATTATACAAATGAAACCAAAAATTATTCTGTACATATTTCTCAAGTATAGAAGTACAATACTGAATATAAACAAACTTATAAAAGATGTGATAAGATAAGAAGTAGCATATATACTCTTTAAACATTTTAGAATTCAAAAGTACGTTGAGATATTTTAAAGCAGATTAATGCAATTCAGAAATAATAAAGAGGATTTAAAGAATAACCAGATTTATATATTGACTTTCATAACTTTATGGAAGCTTCTGAACTTGATCCACTCTACCAGACAAAAATATACTGTTGCAAATAAGAATCTATTGTAGGCAGAAGGTACTTCAATGTAATTTCAACTTTTTAAATATGATGTTTAAACTCGATACATATTTTGAGTTTGAATATCTGATACGATATTAAACAAAGTCCATAAAAACAAATATATATGTGGAATTTCTTCAAGTTTCAGCTGAAAATTGAATGAAACTACTGTACAAAGGTAGACAATTAAAAAATAAAGAACTATTTCAGACTAGAATAATAACTGACATCATATAAGATGTATCAAAGTCGAGAATTTTAGCAAAAGATAAATATATTCCGATCAAAGCACAGTGCACTAATTTTCACGAGTAATATACAAGCAAAAGAAAAAAATCTTTAAATCAATATAAATTAATAATAATGCATTTATCATGAAATAAAAAGCTACTTTTATAACTTGTAGCAAAACAAGTGAAACAAATATAGATCACCGGTTGTTATATTGTATGATTTTATAGAATGAAAAGAAGTTCTATAGCTTCCACTCCGCAGTTGATCCAATCCAGTTCACGTTTTTCATGTTTTAATATAGAAGCTTCAAATAAGCCCCGTACAGAAGGTTAAAATTTGCAATAAAATGCAAGTTTCTTTAGAAAACGCACTTTACGGCTCATAAATGAAAATATTCTATAACAATATGTATGAAAAAAATATGTAAGAATAATCTTAAAAGAACCATCTTGATTTTAAAAAATCCGTGAAATTATAACTAATCAGCTAAAAATCAATCGATAAATATTGTTCATTAAATAAAATTTTATTTACTTCTACTCCTAAATGCAATTAGAAATTAAAAAATTCTCAATAACTCAGCCCCATAGTCATCGTGCCTGTGCATTATAATATGTATCGAATTGTCGCTTTTCACACTCATAAGTCAAAAATAAATCATTCAAAAATTTGAACATTGATACAAATACTACATATAATTCACAAATATTCAAATAATATCAGAATAATTCACAAATATTCCATTAGTTGACTCAGTAGAGCAGTACAGTCTTAAAATGAAAGATGTTATTAATTGGATAGCAAAGACCAACATATTAGAAAACAAAAAGGGGGTAAATTTACAGCAAAGAGCAATTTTCACTCATTGTTTTAAAGGCATGCGAATTTAGAAAAAGAATTTTGTGTAAAACATAAGTATAAAGTAAATTAAAAGTGGGTTGACAATAGCTCAGAGCATACCCAAAGATGAAAATATAGGACTATACTCAAGGCCGGCTGTAACAAAAGAGTTTTTAAAAGCAAAGTTAATTAGCGAGGCCTTAAAATAAATTTTGTAAGGCAAAATAATTTACGGCATTTTGCTATATTTATTTCATTACACAAATTTGTGTAAAAATAACTTAAGGAATACAAGAAAATAATTTTTTTTACGTTAACGTTTCAATCACAAAAATGAATGTTTAAACAAAAGCAAATCACAAAAGTAACCGCCTCATAAATTTATAAAATAGAACTTGTTTTGTAAATTAAAATATTAAAGAGGCAATATGCGATTTTTGTTCCATTTTCTGACATTATATTATATATATTATATTATATACTAGATAAAATGAAACTCTTTATTTTTTAAGTATATACTGTGCATCACCTCAAAAATAAATTTTGAAAACAGTGTTGTATGCCCTTAATAGCTATGAAAATGAGCAGAAGAAGCAGATTTTCTAATAAAAAAAGACTGAAATCACTGTTATAAATGCCTAATACATATTGGCACAGAAGACATAATTCAGTTTTAGAAACAAAATAAAAAATGTATAAGCATAAATGCATGAAGATAAATTGAAAATTTGCAAAAAATGTTTGTAGTAAAGAAACATTAAATGTTATAGCTGAGGATTTTTTTCCCAATTTGAATTTTAAAATGCATAAGTAAAACCCTTTTTAACCCTTAATTCATAAAAATAAAATAAAAACCTTTCTGACAGTAATAATATTTTTCTTTACATGTGAAATTGATTAGTTACAATCGATTTAAGCACAATAAAGAGTTTTATCCAACAAAAAGGGAGAACACTGATATCAAACGAACAATGAAGGAAGGGGGAAAGGTGGAGGGGAGTGCTTTTTATATAAAATGTCCTGTAATGTATATTAAATACCGCTATATCATAGTATACTGTATTTCAAAATAAAAAGAGACATTACTTAATTTATAAACAAATCCTATAAGAGAGCTAATCCCAATTTTTATTTCTTCCAGCACTCCTTTGATTAATTTTTACTTTTACCCCCTTCAAACCTTCTTCCAAACAAAGAATTTTCTATTATTAACACTAAGGTCTTAATTCAGTTTAATATTTAAATAGCTTGAAATGCATTAAAAATGCTTGTCAGATTTTTCTAAGATTTTATATATCATTCTATTTTTTTTTTTATAAGTGTTTGGTTTAAATTTTAACAAATGTTAATGGAATAGCTTATTAACATAAAATGGAAGCAGACACCATGACAATAACTCAAATGGAAGACAGTTCTAATGCAATCCTTGAGCTTGTGTTATGAAGTTTTATATTAGATTCAAATAAAGACAGGTATAATCTTATGCCTAGAGATGTATCAATATAGCTAGGATATTTGTTATTAATATACAATTAAGACAAGTATGCTTTTCCCACAAGTTCTAATTACAAGAAAATCACTAAATATTGCATTGCTTTAATTTCGAATTCTTCACACTCTTCTTCACTGCTACACACTATCGTGTTCCAGACTTACATAACTTTCAATTTTCATATAAACATGAATAAAAAAAATCCATAATTCATTTATTTAAATTATCTTTCTTAATCAACTAACATTGCTTTCCCATATTTCTAACAGTGTGTCTTGTACCCCCAGGGGTATATAAAATTGTACTGTAAACCTTATTATTTTTTAATAAATCTATTGATTTATGCCAGTTCTTTCTTTTTTTTAAAAAAAAAAATAGCAATGATGAACTTATTCCTTGCAGAACGGTGCTTTCTAGCCATTACACACTATTATCACTCAAAAAAAAAAAAAAAGCTGCAAATCTGTGCACGAGATTTCCTCTAAATCCAGCTTTCCAAATCATTTTAACATAACCACCTTAATAGTTGCGCACAATAAAACCTGTGTGCAAATACTGCCCGATTTAATGCAAAATAAAAGATCCCCAACTGCAGAGAATATGAGTATTTAAAAAAAGGATACGAGGTTGAAAATTGAGTTCGGGATGAAAAATAGTATTATGATAGTATGCAATTAAAATGTTAATTCACGAAAATATTAAAGCGCGATAACCAGTCAAATTCCAGAAAATGGTTTTCAATCGTTCAATATAACTAATGTGTCGCCAATGCCGAGAGAGCAGCTGAAATTAATAAAATCATATAGACAAACATTTTATACATTAATAATTAGAAAAAAAAATAGAAGAAAATACGTTAAGCTATGGAATGCATAGGCAGATGATTCAAATTTTTAGTAACATACGATATGCTTTGTGCACTACTCGGTTTTCTGAAAGGGCAGGAAAAAACCATTTTTTGATGATAAATGAAGTAAGTTTCTTCAATCGATTCATTTAAAGTTTTCCTAGAGGATAATTATTATTTATGAATTGTATATGATGTCAGAATATATCCTGTTTGAAACATTTCGACAATAATTACCATTTCATCTATTGTGTGTAATAAAAAATTAATGAATTATTTTTATGATGTCAGTAATTTAATTAACGTTTTATCATCATTTAAGTTATATATGTAACTATTTTTCCTGCTTAAACATAAAATTATGATTTAAGTATAATATGAATGTACGTTTATTTTTTAAGACACATTTTTCTTTAAAACCATTAATTTTTGATTGATAAAAGAGTTACATATTAAAAAAACTATCCGTAATTTTATTTTAATATTTTTAAAAAAGAAAGACGCGTTCATACATTTAATTTTTAAAAAAATATAATACAGGTGTAAAGAGAAAATACATTTATTTTTCGAAACAAAAAATGAGCATCATATTAATTGACACAATCTTTAAATTGTTAATTTAATTTATTCTGATCATTAAAAAAATCTTATTCATATTTATAATTATTTTTTAAAAAAATTAAACTATAATACAAGAATCAAGAGAACAAATATTTATTTTTGCATAAAAATTAAAAACATAATTAAATTTTGTAAATTGATATGAATTTAGAAGAAAACCAAAAATGCTAGCCAGGACTGAACTCGAATCTACAAGATGCTATGCCAGCACCTTATCCACTATACTATTACCAACTTCGAGACACATTATTAGTATACAACATATATTCAAAAATTGAGCGCCACTTTCTTGAAATTGATTGCTATTGCACTTTTATATTTTCGTGAATGAACATTCTAAATTAATACTATTATACTGAATCTCATCCCGAATTAAATTTTCAACCTCGAGTCCTCCCCTTGTAAGAATCTCCAGCAGCATTAAATACATGACTGCCCAGGAGTCAGCTACATGCCCACCTACTCTAGATGCCAAACAAATAGCAGATTGAAATTTGCCACAGACAGTGAAAACTGCAGAAGAAATTTTTTTATTTGTAATATTTGTTGAAGATTGCAGCACATTAGATCACTTTTTCTATGATGCTACTAGAAACTAACAGTTCGTTCTTTTATTTTAGATACGCATATTCTATTTTTTATCTACTTTAATTTCAATTATCTATAAAAAAAATAAGACAAGAATTGTTAGTTAAAAAGTAATTATTACAACTGCATGCAATCCTGAGATAATGTTTGATGTTAGTAAATAATAAACAGATAAAATTTCAGAGCCTCATTTCATTACATATATAACAATTTTAAAGTCCCAATCATTAATAATGTTAATTGTAAATTATTACACGTTTCTACGAAATATTATTGAGTAATGCCCAAGATAGATTAACTGTTTGCTACAAGCTGGTACCCTATATTGAGAAGGATTAGCAATACACTATGTTGAAGGTTTAAGATTTTAAATTTCCATGTTTAAATATTGAATTATAATAAATAGTAAAAAAATAAATAGTAGTGCCTCAAATAATTACCCAGATTCAAGCGATGATCTACTGATCTAGAAATGGTATTGACACTGTAGAATTAAGAATTATTCAGCACTTATCGGACTCCGTGGAAAAGATTCCATTATACTCCAATGGAAGTGTGTTGCTACTCAAAAGTTTCATCTGTAGGGTTTGACCTAAGCAAACCACCTTCGGCAAGGTTCAAGATAACTGGACAGATAGATTCAATAAATTTTGATGATAATATTTTGGTTTTCAACTTCTACAGATGAACAGATGATACAACAATTTTGTAGTTTAGCAGCGCCTTCTTCACCCAGCAGATTATTCTGAAAATCTTCAACAAACACACATTCTTATGACCAGTACTTCATTCAGAGACCTTTGCAGCAAACTTTTCGGCTTGTTCCTAGTTCTTCACTGAAAGCTTAATTTTTTTAAATTATACAGAAACTAGACAAAATGGATCCTATTCATCATTTGAAATCATTCCAAATTAAAACAGGAAGTTCCTAACTCCTATGATTACAAAAATAGCTTGAGCCCTCTCAAATAATCAGCAGTGATAAGATCAGGCTGATGTGCACTTTCACTTTTCAATATTTTCATGCTGGGAACAGACTGGGGAATCATATGGCATCTTAGTTTAAAGGCCTTACAGCATATATGTTTAAGAAAACTAGTACTTTTATGTGTCATCCTTTTTTCAAAATATGTCAAAGAAAATCTTATAGAAATCCATTTGTTGCTCTTTCTTTGATAAGAGGATCATCAAAATTGAGTCAAGCACTCACACTCAGGATTTCACAGCTCTATCACATCCTTGAGTGGAAGAGTTCATCTTTTTTTAATTAACGCTCATTAAAAACTATTTTAGTAGCTGATCTCAGCTCTCATTAAAAATTTACAGCTATGAAGTTTAAATACTCTTTCATTAAGATTGTTAAACACCTTGGAGACCTTTAATTTTAATCTATGAATGGCTTGAAGAAAAGATTCTGTTCAAAATCATACACACTTCAATGCAAAGGTAACCATTTCGAAGCAGCACCCGCCTTAATGAACTGTAAGCAGATCTGATAAAATGATTTGAATATCAAAACTATAAATAGGAAACCACGAGTATTAAGGGCTATCGCCAATCATGGTACAACCTCTTTAGCGGGAGCTATATTCCATCATCAGTGGGAAGAGGGTGCAGGGAGAGGACATACTCAGTCCACACTGTTACTATACTCAACAAAATGGTGAGAACCAACTAATATTCCAAATTTTTCATCCCCATATCTAAGGTGATCCTCAGTAGAGTTTAGGCATTGTAAATATAAAAAAACAGTTTCATTTCTTTCAACTCGTTTACCATCACTTTCTCTTGTTTTATTTAAACACAAGGTAAAGCATTTTTAATGAGCCTCTAATTAGTAAAATTCGTACTTTTGTACCGTTTGAAGATATTTTGATAGCTAGGTGTACGAGAATTAACAGAAGTGCAAATGCAGTTCGGCAATCTTTTCAAACCTTAAACAATAAGAGTATTGTCAATTTTTTGCATACATTCAGAACATGGTACAATTACAGCAACCTTCTTTATATAATAAGATAGCTGAGCATACATTTTTGATACATATCAACAATTTGTCTCAAGACCACATACCTAATATCATTTATTTAGCTCATTCCAGTTTTGAGTTATCATATTCATATGCAACACAATCTATTGATGAATATGATTGAAAATCTGACATGAGTCTAGATCTGTAATTTAGAAGAAAAGCACATTAAAATTCATTTATCTAACTTGTTGCGTTTTTTTAGTTATTTCACACACATACACCCATATCAGCCAGCCAACACATAGTCAACTAGGAAAAAGATTTGATCCAAAATTTGAAACAAATCTACAATTCAGGTGATAAAGCCATAAGCCAAATTTGAATAATCCAGCTTGCATTCATTTGAATGAACTTGATCATGTGCACATTGATGGACGGACAGACTTCTCATTGAAGGATTTCCTCCAACATTACCACAAATCTAGAATTTTGGTGTAACAATTGAATATCAGATTTCAACAGACAAGTTCATACTGATTCTGGGTTATCATTTTTGAGTATTAAATATTCTGAATTCTCTTGGGACTCAGAAGAATAAAAACTAAGATATTTACTGAAATTTCAAGGACAAATTACTCTTTGTTAAAAAAAAAATCTCCAATATTAAGAGTGAAACAAACACTTTGTCAATAACTTAAATATAAATTTTTACATACATATACACATAGAGTATTTTTGAAGTTTAATGTCATATTCATGCATAAATATTTCTTTAATAACTTAACACAGACGATCACAAACACATTCACTAGAATATAAACATGCACACTCAAAAAAAATTATGATCTTTTAGATCTCAAACAAGTAAACTACTTAAATAATTACACACACAACCGGACAAATTCTTTTCAGCAAAGCAGCAATATGGGAAATCAAGATCTCATTTTTCTGAAAATTTATTTTAAATTAAACTTCAGATGCAGAAAATTTAAATTTGTTTATACTTAATATATTAAAATGCGACACATTTCATACTAAGTTTTGTTTAATCTTAGTATGAAATTGAAGTATTAAAATTTGAAGTAAATAACATGTGATTGATCTAATTGAAGTAAATAACATGTGATTGAACTAATTGAAGTAAATAACATGTGATTGAATTAAATTATTTCATTCTTCAAAGCGCAGTGAAACAAATTGTAAAGAAATTTTTGGTAATACAGGCAAGGAACATTCTAGTTTACTGAACAAGCAATACAGTATTGTTTCTCAGAAAAAAATGCAAAGAATTGCCATCTGATGCCTTAAAAATTTTAAGAAACTATGCAAAATGGAAGAATTCGAGGTGAAACTGTTTTTGAAAAAAACAAAGCTATATCAAGTACAGAGACAGAATTCAGATATAATCCCATACTGCTGCTTTTAAAGCATCCACTGATTTCTACTGCCTAGTTTCTATGTCAGTAGTTTGAGAATTTGGCAACAAATCTTTATAAAAACAAATTTATTTTTAAGATAATTCTTTTAATATTACGTAATTAATTATAAAGCTTTTTACTAAGTTTTCATAAATATCACATAAAATATAACTATACTTAAAAAAATAAAGGTGTACTACAATTAAATAATTCAAAAATATATTCATCTGTTAATTCTAAAAAATATTTAAAATCATTTAAGAAAAGGCAAAGAAACAAATATTAACATAATGTATGTATTGTTAACTGATTCATATCGACAGATTATCTGTAAAAAATATAAATCAATTTTCAAAAAAAAAGTATTTGTAGAGTTAAGGCATTTAAAATACTTAAGGCACTGAAGTTGGAACCACAAACAGGGGGGAAAATTCACTGTTAAAAAGAAAGTGCACAGTTCACACTCTTTGCAAGTAAAAAAATAGTCTCTTTTGAAAAACGTGAAACACATTTAAATAACTTACAGAATTACACAACATGCTTAATGGAAGATTAAACATTAAACATTTCACCCATTATATTGAGCCTAGCAGTAAATGGCTGAGCAGGACAAAAAAGAAGTTCATACCTATAAAATTCTTTATCAAACGAGTCAGTAGATGAACTAGTCACTGTTTCTTGAATTTCTTTATCTAAACTGTTGGGTATTGAAGTATTAGAGGATGTTTCATTAGTAATTATCATTAACTGCGCTTCTTCAAATGTCGAATTTAATATCATTTCTTGAAAAACTTGAGCTTTTAATTGTTCATTTAAAGCATCATCAATCGAAAATAGATCAAGGATTTCTTTGTCAACTTTATTATTTGTGGCAATATTCTCTGACACTGACTTCTGTTCAATGTTAAGCTCGGTTGCATTATTAGCAAAATTATTAACACTCACATTTTTAAAAAATGATTGATTTGGCTGTAAATTATCGTTTGAATTATTTTCAAAATATTTAGCATTTTCTTCAGTAAGTTCATTCTCGTTAAGGTGTGAAATTACATCTGAAATGCCAGAATTAGTGTAAAAGGGTGAAATTACATCTGAAGTGCTAGCACTAGTATTAAGAGATGGAATAACACCTGAAGTGCTAACATTAGAGTTAACAGATGAAATGACATCTGAAGTGCTAGCATTAGTGTTAAGGGATGAAATTATATCTGAAGTACTAGCAGTACTGCTACTACCTGTAAAAATTGCATTAATATCATTTTTTACACTAACATTTGTATAAGAATTTACAAGGTATGAAATCTCTTCAGTGGAACTATTCAATAGATTTGCATCAACGGTATTTAAATTTTCAAGCTGATACTTGGGATTTTTTGATTTAAAACTATGTTTTTTATTTCCTTTGAATGTTCTAAAGAAGTCTTTATTATCTCTTATCTCCAAAAGGGAATGCAAATCCATGTTCTTTTGAAATTCATACAAGCGTAACTGATGATCATGATGTCTTGCACTGCAACAATATACAGCACCAATATCAATTGGATGGGCTTCGGTATTGAAAACATAGCCACCCGCTCCTATGATACAACTCCCTCCAGACATTTCAATCAGTTCACCACACGAACCATTATTATGGATAAAATTATCAGGATCAAACAAAAGATAGAGATATTTCGTAGTTTCAGCAAGAAAAAAAGATTCCATTCTGTCTTCAATCTTATGATCCAGGACATTTTTTATCTATAAAACAAATGAGATCACAAATGAGTCAAGAAAGGTTTATTAAGCAATTAAAGCATATTTTATGGAATAGAAAAATTAAAAATCTTACAACAGGAATAAACAAAAATGATTGCGAATTTTAGATAATTTGATTAACCTTACAATTTCTGATATCACATGCAGTTAAGTCATAATTTATAGCAAAAATAGGCAATTACTGTAATATAAAAAATAAAAATAATAATAGTAAATATATATTGAAGGTGGCACTTAAAATTCCTACGAAAATATCATTAGGAAAATTATTACATAATACTACAATGACAATATGCTACGATTAATTTTTAAAAGCATTCAGATTTATTTAAGAGACTGTCTACGTATTTTTATAATATTTCAAGGTTATAATGTCAAGTGCAGTTTTTCAATACAATAACTACGCTAAATTACAAATGGATTTTATTTTAAAAGCTAAAGATGACCATCTGTTATGAGATTTGAAATTATAGACAAGATTAAATTAACATTAGAATGAAATTTCGAACCCTAATTATATAACTCAAGAAAAGCTTTATTAAAATTAAATTACTCACCAACTGTGAAAATCTAAGAAGATTATAATTCAATAATATTACCATAACTGTAGAAACATTACTTAAATTAGAGCAAAAATACTTAAGATTTGAAGAATGGTGCTGCACAGTTCATATTTGTCATTCTAGAGAGTTAGTTTATCAAGTCTCATGGGTAAGAAGAACATATCAAACGAACTTTCAAGATCTTGATTACAATTAATAAATATAATAATAAATGCAATTAGTCAATCATTATAAATCATAATTTTAAACATCTGCATTTAGTATAAGTCCAAATTTCACTACTCTACAATAATTTTTTCTTGGTGTTGGGAGTTTTCCGCCAGTGTAGATAAAATCAAAATTTTTACCGAAAACATATAAAATGCAAGAATAGTATTTTTACCATATAAGTTTTCAATTTACAACGAAACATAAACAACAACCAAAAAAATTATAGTTTGAAACAAACATAATATCACAATTAACGAAAAAAAAAAATCTAATAGCTCTTAGTCAAAAAATATAATTAAATATTTACTAATTGCAAGATTTATGAGACCACACTAGAAAACTCAAAAGAAAACATGAATATCAAAATATAAACATGAATACTTCCATATTTGTATTAAAATTTACAATTTCCTAAATACTAAAAATAAAATATAAATATATACTGACTGTAGCATATCCACATTCTGTTCGGGCACTACGTTCAATAGATTCTAAAATATCAACACCTATTTCAAGCAAATGCTGGTCTTTTGTAGCATAATATAAATACATGATACTTTCAATGAACTCTGAAAAAAGAAAACACAAGGAGAAAAAACATTGGAAAACAAGTGAAATGCAATGACTAAATATGTATTCATACAAATTTAAGTGATGCAATTATGAAAAAAAATTATATTACATTAGTCTGAAAATATAAACTGAGATTCAATGATACTATCATTTTTTTAAAAACTATTCTATATATAAATGGGGGGAAAATTATACCTGGTCTTAGAGGGTAGTTTTCTCTTTTAGCATGACTGTGAGAAACATCATAAATTTCAGGGGTAAAACCATACTGCTTCCATATTGAATGATAGTTATACAATGTTTTAACAGCTTGCTCAATATCACCAACTAATGTCTGAAGCAAAACGAAAAAAATAAAACAATCAAATTTAATGACTAATTAAGATCACTGCAAGTAAAAAACATTAAAACTAAAACCAAAAAATATTTCAGAATCGTCATAGTTATAATTTTAAAATGCTATATTCATGTATCTAATCATATACGTTTTCACATTCATTTCTCAAATATAATTTTTACATCATTTGTACTGTCTTCTTGGAAAACAAATGAAGTATAGAAAATAAGCAGCTTCAAAAAATATCTCCGATTCAAGGATCAGAACGTAAATACCCACGTCATTATTTTTGTTGAATAATAATCTATGTTCGTAATTGGTAAAAAGAAATTCTTGAGATTTGTAAGGCAGAATGGATCGACTCTTACACACATTCATTTTATTATCCACAGTACAAGATTTTCGCAATCCAGACATAATACAACACAGGGTTAGTAACAATCTTTTTAGATAACAATTTGTGTTGAATATAGTCAGCAATGCAACAAGGAGTGGGGCATATTCTTTAGAATTATTCTGTAATTTTACAAAATGCTATTTTCCAACAAAATACATGTGAGAAATCGGCTTGTGAAAACACAAAAAGCTTTTTTTGTTTCTATCTGCCTTCACTAAGATATACAATTTAGATGTCTCTTAAGCAATTAAAAAGTCAATAACATCAAATTTTCTAAGACCATATATCGATACCGCTATAACGTGAAACATGGATATCAACAAATATTTCACTTTTAAATAAATTTTATTCAACCATTCTTTTTTTTAATGCAGTTAAAGCTCAAGCAGCTTGCTTTGTAATAATTGCTGTTGTTAAGTATGCAGAACAAGCTTTATTATCTTAGTTTCACCCATGTCTAAATTCAGAAAATGAAAGGCAAATAAATGAGATCAATAAGGAAACTTTAAAAATTTTCATAAATATTTTTCTGCTTTCTTGATATAATTATGAATATTTCCAAACAATCATGATAAAATAATTTTGTGATGATTTTTGAATTAAAAACGAAAAGAACAGAAAGAAAAATATTAAAGGAAGAGGAAAAAAAATTATGCCAAGATTTTTAAAAAGAATATTAAGAAAACTATTTTCATGACAATGCATTTTTATTTTCTCAAATCTTTTTAAGGTTCCTTACATTTGCAATAAAAGTACATACCAAAAGACCAGGCCAAAATGCTTCTAAAGATTGAAATGTAGGCATTGTTACTTGACCACTATTCATGCTCACCCAAAAGTACCAATCATCTCTTTTCATATATTTGGATATCAGCTTTTCATATTCTACAAAATTATGATAAAAACAAATTTCATAAACATGAATATTAAAAGGTATATTATCATTAGAATACAAAAATGATTATATTTTTATGATATTTATAAGCATGCATAAGGATTGTAGAATAAAATGGATTTACTCACCTTTGAACATTTTTAGTAATTTGGGTTCTTGAAATAAAATGGCACCTTTTACCAAATATTCAAAGTAGGAATCAACTCCCCCACCAATTCCAGAATCTAAAGCTGTCCACTTTCCATCCTGTACATTGATATGATTGCCTACCTTACATACAAAAATTAAATAAAGAAAAATTGTGAATTAATTACTGACAATAAAACAAATACCAATAAATGCATTGTGCCTCATATATGAAATCTGCATGCAGCTTACTAAATTTGGATAAACATTTTACAATATAAATATTTCACAAATAGATTCAATAATTTTTAATTGAGAATCAAAGTCGAAAGTAAAAATACAGAAATATAAAAAATTGTGTCTATTTATTTTAATAATAATAATGGAAAACGCATGCATAAGTGTTGGTACTGTACGAACTGGACTATCTGGCTTAAATTGGAACAAACATATTTTACTTCCGAGGGTAAAAAATGTGCACATCGGAATGAGTTTTTTTTTAAAATTTACTTACAAATTAAGCCATATCTTGGCGTTTTTCCCGCATTAGCTTACAAAAATATCACCACAAAGATTTTTAGTTACATGATTTTTTTTTATCTCTTTAATGATACTGATTTATTTGTCTCGCAATTTTTGTTCTGGATTTTGACAATTTTTTAAACATATTTTTAACAATTTTTATATAAACTATCAACTGTATATTTTATTATTACAGAGAAATTCAAAGCACTTATTGCTTCATGAAATATTTAAAATCATAATTTACCACTGATAAAAGCAAAGGAAGGAAAAATGTTAAAATTCTACAGAAATAAGAAATTAAAGTATCCGGAAATGTTAGATGAATTGAACATATAAATTTTTAATAGAATTACGATGTTACAGGTTGGTTCGAATGGAAAGAATAATTTATATAATAAATAGGGCAAGTGGAAAGCTACTAAAATAAAACAGCTCTAAAGTCTATTAGAATTTGATACTCAAAAACATTTCTTAAAGGAGATCATGAACAAAATAAAATATATGCAAAAAGTCATTGTAATTAAACATAATATTCTTGGAAAATCGACTGGTAATTAATAAATAAGTTTCAACTTTTGCATCTATAAACATCAAAGTTTACTTTGTACAGAATTAAATCTAAATGTTCATTCTCTAGAGTTTTGTCTTAAAATGGGAAAGTCAGGGTAGATTATATTCAAAATACAAATGGAAAATGTTTAAATGAGCAATTGCACCTCTGATATTTGAAAAAAAACTTGCAAACCAGATAAAATCAGCAATGCTATTTTTGTGCTAAAACGTCAAAACTATTAATATACGGAAATAAGCAAGATTTTAAAAATTTCATTTGCAAAATACCCTATCTTATTAATGCAGAAAATCGTATCTAAAAGTAAATTAATAATAATCTAAAACTCTCACCAATCCTAATTGGGATCTTCTTTTCCATAGAGCTTCTAAAGCATTCACTGCAACATTTTCAAATATTGGATCACCTGTTAACTGGCTTAAAGTTCCAAATTCCACAATAAAAGTTGAAACACCAGCAGTGCAAGTTATTGGTGTTTCTCCTTCTGGCACACCATATTGCAAATTTACAGTTCCAAATGGCATACCGGTTTTAGTCTGGAAAGCTGTAATAATAAACGATAACAATTGTATATATATATCAGTTTTGCACTTTGAGAGCAAGTAAAAACATCTTAAATCTGCATTTAAACCCACTGCTAGTATATTTAAATGAAAATTTTTAAGAATACAAAAATATGCCAGAAAAGTAAAAATAAGAGAAGAGTAAGAAAGGAAGTAAAGAATAAATCATAATGTAAAAGATTAGGACCTTCATAAAAGGAAACATTGAAGGAAAGTCTTCTATATTCACTCTAAAAAGGAGTTTTTAAATTACAAATAATGATAATGAATAATTTGAAAGAATATGACCACTAAAACAATTTTTTTAACTTACATTTTGCAAACAAAATCTTCAATTTCCCCAAGAGTTTTTGTTAACTTACACTTATAGTAATTGCCAACAAAATGTAGAAATTCCGGTTATCTACGAGTTATGTCAAAAACGATTCCTTTGAGATAACGCGCGAGATACTTACCAAGCTACTAATATTTTCATTTTCTGCTACAAACCAGGATGATGTGCTTCTGATTAATTCATGGAAAGTTAATAAGAGTTGTTTAAAATTAATGCCGTTTTTCTGCTGATTCTATAAGCACAAAAGATGCACAAAATCAGGAATTTTTCAAGTTTGTTCCGTTTTCCTCACAAATTTCTGAAAATTTCCCAGTGTATGTATTAAAGGAAAAAAAATGTATCAAATGATACTTCATTTTTGAAATTATGTAAAATAGTACTGATACAATGCAATTATAAAATTATAATAACTTGCTGACCCTTCTGAAAATATAAACAATGCAATTCTTATCATTTTTGTCAAAAATGGAATATTTTGAAATTCTCAGTTTTGTTAATCAAAATACATTATCGAATCCTATAATTTATCATATTTATGAATACAGTTACAAAATTTTCACCACATCTTACCAAATTTCATTTATTCAGTTGAAAAAGTAACTACCAAACAAGTAACAAAAGTAAAATTGTAATTTCGGTAAATCAATGGACTTGGCATTAAAACTCGCAACATCATGCGATTCTTTAAAAAAAAAAATCAAATTTAAACAGAAAAAAAATGTACCGAAATGCTATAAGGAATACATTTAGTGAAATAAGCTGCAAAGACTGTTTTAATTCAAAAAGCCCTCAACGTCTTCATCTAAAGCAGCGACTTTACCATGGAGTAAGATCATATCATCCAAATGTCACCCGTTATCAACCTCTTCTAATACAATAGTATAAACCGTACCTTCCCAATTGAAGCAAATTGGAAAATACCTTATTTCTTGGTTCCCTACATTCACAAGCATTCCTATTTTTGAACATTTACAGCAGTGTTTAGCAGTTCTAATGCAACTTGTGCGGCCATTGATGTGACAATGAACAAACCATGTTTTGTTGCCTTTCAATTCCAAGGAGTTGAGTTTAATACATTTCACAGAATAATCTAAAGAAATTCTCCCCATGAATGTAATCAAGCAGTTTCTACAGTAAAAAAAAAGAGCAGATGTTGTTGTAAATTACTTAACACGAAATTTAGTAAATGCTTTGAAACAGGCATCGTTCAGTTAAAGGATAGCATAAAAGATCTAGCAAACAAAACAAAAATTATTCTCATCAACAGCACCTATTTCACGAGTAACAGCATGACTTTTAAATATTCAGCCTTTTCCCCCCACAATCTCTGCATCTTTATCAAGAAATTTGGCCAATTTTATTTCCGTCTGCCTGAAAACGGCTGATATCAAATCGCATCTACTGAAAGCAAGCACAATTAATACATTATTTTTCAAGCTGTTTGTTATTTTGAAATACGTTGCAGAACGAAAGAGAATCTTTGTTTTCCATTTCTTGAGTTCATCAGAAACAGTGATTAATAACAGCAGCTTAAGCAGCAAGAATCACTAGGAAGTTAATGCCCTTTTCTATCACAATCGCCCAATCAGATTGATATGCACCTTAAACAGTCTTAATATTACAACAACACCCTCTACAGTAGTGCTTTCATCAGATAATTTCTTATTTAGCATTGAAATTAGACTAATACCTCCACACGAATGTTGGGTTTCATGAGTCAGTAGCACTGTCCAGAAGCGGCGGCAGGAATTTGTCAAGGGAGGGGAGAAGGCAAGACAAATCCAACAGGGGGCAAGCATAATATTTCTAATTTGGCTTCAAATTCACTCTAATTAATATTACATTTAATTAAAGAAAATACAGTATTATTATTAATTTTTTAATTCAATGCTGGTCTTTTCTCTCTCTGTTAAAACTTTACAAAGGTATATGTAAAAAGGTGTTCTCAGTTTCTTTTACTGGTCATCAAAAAATTGTCAATATTTGAATCCATTAATTTATAAGACTCTTGGGGTTCGCGATAACCTGGTGGTAAGGTCTCGGTTTCGGAACCGGAGGGCCTCAGATTCGAAACCCGCTTTCTCCTAAGAACAGGCTTGGTGTATTGTATGTTCACCAGGACCAGGCACTTCGGTCCGCCTTCTTGGAGGTAGAGTTCATTTCAGCGCTGGGTGACGGGTAAACACACCACCTCTTGTAAATGAGTTAACACTAAATGCGCGCCAAACGACAGATGTTTAGTCTTTCAGTTACTTTGTGTTATCAACTGCTGTCGTACTTTTCGTTCTTCTAGCTAATTCTTAATACACAATATATATTTAATTTCAAAAACTGTTTTTCTTTTCAAAGCAAACAACTGCTGTCTTCGTAGCAAAATGTCTTCAAAAGGGCGAACTATTCATTCGAAAGAGCGAAATATAATAAATAATGTAACAAAATTTTGTGAAGATAAAGTTAGAGTTGGTCGAAAAATGTGCTGCTTCAGCTACTGTGTTTTACTTAGAACAATTAAGGGAATTAAAACGGAGGATATTTCGACAAACGGCTAGTAATCTATGCCGGGGAAATATCGAAAGCGTCCTGAAGCTCGAAATGCAATATTGGACAATTTTGATCTGCGTGTTCTTCGAAACATTGTAATGAGTTATAAGCAAACAACAACATTCCATCTTTATCTCGATTGCTTCCAGTGGTGAAGGAAAGGATAAATTTTCCATGGAAAGGAGGAATTCTATGGAAATATCTCCATATTGCAGGTTTACCGTACTAACGTTGCAGAAACCAGAGACTGATCTTATTGAAAGATCGCACTATGTCACACATATGTCTTATTCTAAAAAGTAATAACTGTAATTTATTTATCATTATTAAATTTAGGAAATACATATTTTAAACCCAACTTATATTTTTTGCAACTTTCCATGAATTTTATAAATGGAAATGTCAACCTCAGAAACAAAATTTCAATGTTAACAAAATGCTAAGTATTTTTAATCATTTTAAAACTTGAACTACATATTTTTAATAGTACACAGACTAAAATGAAAAAATAAATTGTTTTAAAAAAAAGGAGTAGTATTGATTTCTTTCTCTGTTTAGAAATTTTGGTTGATAATTAGGTAAGCAGTAATTAAAAATATTTTTAAAATATTTTCAAATTTTAAAAGAAGTGGTTAGTGTTATTGCTATGTACATTACAGACAACATATGACAAGTTAATATAAAAGAAATATCCTTATAGCACTTCATTTAGCACAAATTTATACATATCTGAATGTCAGTCAGTTACTTAAATATTAACTTTTTGTTCTCAGTATGAAAGTTTTGGATACAAACTTTTTAAAATTCATATCCTTTGCTGAATCCAGAGTATTTAAATGATGAATAAATACAATAAGAAGTTTGCATCTGGAATACAAATAATTCCTTGGCAATTGATTGACATTTTATATATGATATTAAAATTAAACTAGTGTACTTTTCCATTTATTATATTTCATTTATCAAATATTAGGATTCATTTAACTTAGTTTCGGTTTTTAAATTTTATTTTAAAAGTTGATTCTGATTAATGTGCTTGATTTCAAAACTTAAATATTTCAGAGTTAAAAAAAAAAACATTTGTTTGTATTGATTTTATTTTTATGTTCTTGAAAGAAAAATATATGTTGGCAGACATAAGAGTTGTCGAGATTTAATATGTCGAAAAATATGAACACTTTTTTTTAAACTTTTGGATGGATTTGGTCCATTTCAAATCACTGAGGAGAAAAATATCATTAAAAGCTTATATCATTTTCTTAAGTATTTTAAGCCTAAATGGCAAAACTAACAATAATTTTATTTTACCAAATCATATTGAATATTTCGCATTAGGATTTCAAGAAATGACATTCAGCAACAAATTCATTAAGCTTTTCTTTATTCCACATACACATAACCATTCTTTATTCTAGTAATTTTGTGACACAATATTTAAAATTAATTTTCATTACAGAAAATTCTCTTTCTGAAATAGTTTTACTTTTCATATAGGTTGCAATTTTGTCAGACAGCTGCTGTGTTCTAAATTATTATCATTATTATTGGAAAATTATCTAAAAACTATCTGGGAAATTCAATAATACCATTGTTTTCAGCAAGGAAAAGACAATAAATTAAGGGTAAATTCTCTTAAAAGATGTAAGTTTTGTGTGCTATGTTGAAAGTCAATCAATAATCCATGGCATTTCTTCAAATGTCTCACTGAAATGATAATGTAAAAAAGGGTAAGAACTAACGATCGCCAATTGGCAACCTTTCTTGACACTGATCACTTTCTCCTTTCGAAATCATACAAATACTATCGTCTGATATCATGTGATAACGGCAGTTTAGTTTAGTTTAGTTATATTAACGTCCCGTTTAAAGCAACACGAGGGCTATTTTGGGACGGACCTCGTAATTTTGAACCAAGATCAGATGACGAGGACGACACCTGAACTGGCACCCCCCTCTCCACACTACACCACACCAATGGGAGAACGTTTGGCCAGACAGATTTAACTTACAAGAGGCCCCCTCACACGACGGATCTTCGATGGAATCGAGTCTCGAACCTGAAACCTTCCGGTTCCGAAGCCGAGATCTTACCACCAGGCCACCGCGGCCCTATGGTAAGGGTAGAGCGAAGTGTCGAATTCTGGTGAACGTGCAATACTTTCAATCCGTCGGGACCAAATCCGAGGTGTAGAAACTTGGAGAAGGGGTGCCAGCTCAGGTATCATTCTTGTTACCTGACTACGACTTAAAATTACGTGGTACATCCCAAAATAGCCCGTGCTTCTTTAAAACGGGTCGTTAATATAACTAACTAAATTAAAACTATGAGATTCTGGAGATTTCATTTCTCCGAGATCTAATTTTAGAAAAAGTATAGTTATGTTGCATTCTAGATTATAGTCTATAGATAGAAACACAGTTTATGTCATGCTAAATGAACAAACGCATAGTCTAATTATTTTTTTTATCAGAAGCTATAAAAAATGAATGTTGAAACAAAAAAGTTTTACAAAAGAAACTTTTTTCTTTTAAAAATAAATAAAAAAATTTCGATGATTTCGCCAAATATCGATTTTTTTACCATAACCCCGTACCTAAAATATTTGTTAAATAAGGATTGCAACAACGAGAGGAATTCAGATGTGTTCCGAATCCGAGGAGATTAAGTACGCGTACTTAAAATTTATTACAGTACGGATGCGAAAAATATAGAATGCGGAAAAGATGCAATGATGCTGTTTCTGGAGAAAATATTTTGTAATCTATGTTCACACTTACTAAAAATTGAACTACTAAAACATTAGATTGGCCATTATTTATTTTTCAAAATATATTTAGGCTTAAAAAAACCAACGCATTTTATTAAGAAATAATTAGATCTTGAGTATGAAATCCCATGTCTTCATTATTTTAGCATGCGTTCATACGATTAAGTTTTTTTTATTCGAAATTATTGCAAGCTAATATTACTCCCAAAAATTTAATTTTATCCCCTCAGTTGTATACATTGATTTTTCTTAACTTCTTCGTATAAATGGCGAGCCTGACTCGTGTATTGAATTATTAAGTTTTAAATCAGCAATTAAGTGAAATTATTAATTTAAAATGCAAAAATTACTTGAAAACGCATCATTACATCAAATATCCTAATGTTATCTAAGGATTCAAATAATAATAATTGTTCCAAATATGATCTGCCATCTAACAAATTTAATTTGCAATAATACATTTTATTTACTGTATGATTCATAATGAATTCACATAATTTGGCTACAGCAAAGTAACTCTTTTTAGCATGCATATGCACAAGAGTGTCGAAAGAAAAGAGGGTTTTATTAGATTTAGTTTAACCATTAACTACATTTTAGACAGACAATTCCCATAGTGAAATGAATTTTTAAAATGTAGCAATTCGTTATCGAGGAAGTAACGATGAGATGAATAAGATGACGATTAATTTTAGAATTTGAATGATATATTATGAAAAAAAAAAAACCTCCATCGTCCTATTCATGAATATAAAAGGTTGAATTTCTCTAATAATTCCACTGACAGATACTCGAAGTGCTCAATGAAAACAATTTTTCCCCCCATAATTTATGATAAAATCTTAAAAAGTCGGGAAAAATGTGATGTCTTCACTTGCCAGCTTATTGATTATTATGCTAAATATGGTATAAATTATGTACTGAATTATCATTATAGCATTTAAATCAGATGACTGAGAATTCAGACTTAACATCGTCGACAATCACCGAGCTGAATTTTTAGTCGACTGATCCTAATTTTTTTTTTTTTTTTTTTTTTGGCAAAATGTTTTATGTCTTTTTCACATGTTGCCTTGACGGTTATATAGCCAAAAGTAATGAAATTAAAAGTTGATGAATGCATTTGAATCAAATGTCTTAAAATCCGTTTATATGACCGACGACATTCAACCCATTCAGTTCAGAGTCGACCACTCAAAAATCGTTGGCAGAATGCGATATCATATTCAGTCATCGGATATATTGCCGAAACTAGTGCAAATTATAAGCTAAATAAAAGAAATTTCAATCAAATGTCTGAAACCTAACGTCTTCAACACTCACCGCATAGAATTCCTAGTCGGCCGAACAAAAATTGCCAGCAAAATCAGCCTATCGCCTTATTGATAGTTTATTTACTTGTTACCTTATTGGTTATATTGCCAAAATTAATACAAATTATAAGCTGAATGAATGACGTATGAATCGGATGTCTGAGAATTTGTGAACTTAACATCTTTAACATCCAATACATTCTGTTCACAGTCGGTATAGCAAAAATTGTCTACAAAATACGGCATATTATAGACCTACCACCTATCGATTATTTCGCCAAATATTGTCAAAACACTTTAACCGTTACTTTTATATTTAGACTGTTTACAATATATTAACTTTAAGGTTTTTTAAAAAAAAATAATATTCTATAATGCGCTTCTCTCTACAATCGTCCCGAAATGATGTACGCTTTTGCCGATGAAACTCTCAATCGCTCGGCAACAGGGAGTGGGTCGGCGGCAAGAGAAGGCAATAGGGTGGGGCAATTGACCCTTTTGCACCCCTGCTGCTGCAGCCCTTGGTGTTGTATCATGATATTCTACATTCCGTGCAATGCGCATTGGGGGGGGGGGAGAGAAACGAGCCATTCAGCTTTATTCTAAGAAGGTTCATCATATAAAGTTATCACGTGAAAGGAATTAATGTATTCTTAAAGATTTTATTACTAAACATTCTTATAAAGAGGCCATATATCGAATTTTTTTTTAAATTCAAAATTTCCAATGACAACACCTATTTTCCACAACAAATTTCAAAATTCCATCAAACATAATTCCTAGAAAGCAAATTTTATTAGTCTAGATCTTTTTTTTCCCAAAAAATTATGAGCTAACAAAATTTAGACCCGTTAATGTTAAAATAAAAATTTGGACTTCTATTCATATTTTCAAAAATAATTATTGACCTGAATAGTTTTTATTATGCAAACATAATGTATTCTACACATTTTACGCACATAATTATCATTTAAAGACAACTCTTAAAATGCAATAAGATTAAAAGTTACTGTTAAAAAATTTTTGAATGACAAACTTTTTATAAAATTTTGACATAAATGAAGATAAGATCATTTTATGAGGACTTATTTCTATCAAATTCTTAGATAATTACTATGAGTAGTTTCATCATTGCATTAACTTTTCTGTATTTCCTCTAATAAGATGCAATTAAAGCTATATTCACAAATGTCAAAATGTTGAGAGCGTCCCCCGTCCCATTTTCAAGCAGGGGAGGTATTCTATGCTACTAATCACATATTTGTGGAATCAAATATAAATTTTCCAAGTGTTATTTATGTAAAAATATATTTAAAAAATCCAGTAGTGGCACGAAATATTACATCAAAGTCAAAAAATATTTTCGCTACCATTATATTAGGGCTTTTTTTCCGCCCTTTTCGAAATAAATATAACATATCGTGAATTCAAGACTGATTCAGCACATTAATGAACCGTTCTGTGCTATCCTCTTCTTGCGCTCACTCTTTCCAACACTTTTGGAGTCTACTTGTACAATACTCTCCGATGAGGGTTTTTATTACGTTTACAGATTGGAAACGCTTATCACGAAAATAAACTTTTACTGACAGGAACAATTAAAATTCGAATGGAGTAAGATCTGGGGAGTGCAGAGAAGAACTTTCCAACTGTAACGGCTTTTTCCATCATAGCTAATACAATATGCAGTTATGAATCATCGTGTAGGAAAACACCTCATCGGTTCGTCAATTCTAGTCATTCTGGCTTTGTAGGCTTTCAATTTATCAAGCAGATTTTGGAAAAAATTATGGTTTCACTTTGAGGAATGGACTCGTAACAGATACTTTTCCATCTCTTATCCTTAAAATGGGGAAAAAATTTTCTGCAAATAAAATCCAGACTTCACGACCACTGAAGATCTATTGTTCTAGATCAAGTGTGTTTTTGATGCACATAGAAACAAAATCTCGTCTGCAGTAGACTTAAAGCAGCATTTTAAGAAAGGATTGCTTTCATGTCTGTGGAGAAGCAAATAACACGTACAGACGGTGTTAATAAGACAGGTCACCATCAATAGGTGTAAAACCTAAATTTCGCATTAATAGACATTTTCCATCCTGGTTCGGTAACGATCTAGGGCAGTGATGGGGAAACTACGGCCCGATGGCCAAGTCCGGCCCGCGGAAAGGTTTAATCCGGCCCGTTTAAGAGTGCCGTCGTGAAAATGTTTGAACGCATTCTTACTTCGTAATGTGACGAGCCGCATAAAAACTACCTGCGGCGATATTCAAAACACAATAGTATTCTGTACAAATCCATCCGACCCAAACAGCTGACTCCTCTTCTATCGAAACTTCCAGACACTCTCGCATTTTCGATTCATTGTTCTGTTTTTCCGAAAGAACCGCAAAACTCCAATTCCCGAACAATCCTTGCAGGTAGGTATAAATACAAGCAAGACCGCCCGAAGATCAGTTAGTTTGCAACTTAGTCAGTCTTCTGCAACGACCCACTGTGACTCGAGTAATTGTTTGTGTAATCCCCGAAACTCCCACTGCCTCAACAAACACCAACGCAAGAGCATTCGTTAGTAGTAAGCTTTCGTCAATTGCGTTTTTGTGTGTTATTCTCCGTAGTAGGTAACGTCTAAAATGGATGTTAAAAAAAGAAAAGTGGATCCAGAATGTCAAGTTTTTAAAGAAGAATGGACGTGGAAATATTTTTTTACTTTATTTAAATAAAAACCTGTGTGCTTACTTTGCAATACAACTGTTGCAGTTTTAAAAGAATATAACATTCAACGCCATTTCAAGAGCAAACATGAAAACCACTCCTACTCATCGTTAAGTGAAGAGGTGAAAAAAAATAAATCAAAAGATTTAATAAAAAATTTATCAAGTCAACAACAATTATTTCAGAGAGCTAATCATTCTCAAAGATGCGCTACGAAAGCCAGTTATGTGTTGGCTTATAATATTGCTAAATTTAATAAAGCATTTTCAGATGGAGAATTTATAAAGCAGTGCATGATAGATGTGTGCGATATTATGAGCCCTGAAAAGAAAAATGATTTTCAGTCACTGTCTCTCTCAAGAAGAACAATCACCGAGAGAATTGAAAATATTGATAAAAATCTAATTTCACAACTAACTACAAAAACTCAAAAACTTATTTTTTATTCAATTACCACGGATGAAAGTACAGATATCAGCGATACTGCGCAGTTAATCATATTTGTAAGAGGAATCAACGCCCACTTTGAAATTACAGAAGAACTTGCAGGGCTGCAGTCAATGAAAGGAACAACGACTGGTGCCGATATATTTTGTGAATTTGAAAATCGCATCGATAAACTTCGTTTACCTATTGATAAGTTATGTAATGTAACTACAGATGGTGCTCCTAATATGGTTGGAATCAATCAAGGATATGTTGGGAAATTTAATTCTAAGTATCCGGAAAATGTTGTTTTTTTCCATTGCCTTATACATCAGGATGCTCTCTGTAAATCGGCTTTAGATATTGAATATAATATATAGATATTGAATAACAATATACTTAATATTGTTGCAAAACTAGTAAATATGATTCGTTCCAGAGGATTATTACATCGCCAGTTTCAACAGTTTTTGGAGTCCGTACATGATGAGTATTCCGATATCCTGTATTATTCAAAAGTTCGTTGGGTAAGTGCTGGAAAAGTATTTGAAAGAATTTGGGATTTAAAAGACGATATTGTGAATTTTCTTCTTGATAAAGACATTTATAATCAATTTGACGTCTTAGAAAACGAAACGTGGCTTTCTGATTTCGCTTTTTTCACAGACCTCCTCGTACACATGAATCAACTTAATCTCAAATTGCAAGGGAAAAATCAGTTTCTTCACGATATTTGGCAATACCTGAAGAGTTTCAAATTACAGTTATTATTATTTGCTAATCAGATCTCTAAATCTGATTTTTCTCATTTTCCAAGAATACAATCTTTAAAATTCACTATATCAAACAATAAGATTAAAAAATATGAAATTAATTTGAGAAAACTATCTTCAGAATTTGAAAGGAGATTTCAGGACTTTAGAAAAATGGAACCAGAGTTTAGTATTTTTGCGACCCCATTCAGTGTTAATTACGAAGAAGTTGATGCAAAATTTCAACTTGAGTTAATAGAACTGAACTGTAATACTCTCCTGAAACAAACTTTTCATACAGTACCATTACTAGAATTTTATAAAAATTTAAGTACAGATAATTTCCCAAATCTAATACTCATGCAATGAAGATAATGACAATGTTCGGCTCATCTCATATATGCGAACAAATCTTTTCAACAATGAAGCTTAGGAAAACTTCTTTAAGAAACAGAATTACAGATGAGCACCTTTCAACAGTTTTAAGAATTTCTGCTTCGCAAATGGAACCGGACTATGATGAAATTTTGATAAAAAGTCTTAATTTCATTTTTCTCATGCACCATCAACCAGTAATGACACCAGAAAATAAAGTGATAATACTTCACATCAAGAATTACACTAAATTCATTTTATATTTTGTGCTTATAGTTTTCTTACCTTTTGCTTTTTTACTATTAAAATAATAAGTGTATGTAATTATATATGTATATGTTTGTAGAACACAAATTTTTTTAACGATTAAGCATTATTCTTTGGCCCGCTGCGATCGTCTAGTTATTACAAATGGCTCGTCTTAAAAAAAGTATCCCCACCACTGATCTAGGACAACAGTAATACATAAGTACCGTTTTTAAGGAATGCCAGTGGCATCCACTATCTGGCGGACTTTCAGCGAGCATGACACTGATAAGGTCCGCACTTCCGTTGTTATTAATCAGCTACTGCGGTCTTAAATCGTTCACGTCAAAATTGTCACCTCAAACCAACTGTAGAAGGTCGTAATAACCATACCACCATTTCAGCAAACGGCACCAACCACGCCTGCAATATCCTTTGCAATACTACTACTTTTTTTCTCTCTTTGTTATAGTTTTCTTACCTACAATTGGTTTAATCAGTTGAAAACAAATGAGTTTTTTTTTTTTCTTTTATAATTCCTTTAATCAGAAATAAGAATGATGGATAAGGAAACCATTCAAAAGTAAAATGGCTTTTCAGTTTTCATTAGGTTTTCTTATAAATATTCTCTGAAAATGAAATGTAACTGGCACCACTTCATCCGGCAGCTTCACTCGCATTAATATCGCGTCATTAATCCGGGAGAATTTTACTAGATAAAAAATGCTTCCTACAAAGATAAATTGAGCATTCCATGTTTGAATACCCAGCTCGGTACAACAAATGGCAATTTATTCTTTCATGGAAACTATGAATTCCCGGATTGGAAATAATTTTGGCCAAGAATTCATTTAATAATTGTTGTCTCTAGTTACTCGGCATAACATTATATCATCGTGTTCTCTATTAGTCTAAAATGACGCACCACAAAAAATTTCCACCAGTTCGGGAATCTCCATAACTTTAGGCACAGTGAACTTAGGCATCTGAGGAATCAGCGATTCTCCTCCGTAGGTTGAATCTTCAATATTTTACATAACTTCCAACTCTGTATGTCATGTGAGATCAAATCCAGACTAGAATTTATTGGATATTCTAATGGTATAACTTTCCTCTAGTCCTTTCCTTTCCTAGACAGTCCTTTCTAAGAAACATTTCATATTCGCCAGCTGTTAGATGGGACATGAGTTTTAACATTCTTAAAGTATAGATGTAAGTTCTGTGTAAAGAATGAGAGATAAGCCTTCCTTGTTTCAAGAAATGATGGTTACTATGGTCCAGGAGTGCACAAAATTTAAAAGAAAAGATAGGGGACAGTTCCAACAAACGAGTTGTTAATTGCTATATAATTTTAGTTGAAGTTGTTATATAATTTTGTTGTTAATTAACTGTCAATTGAAATTTACTTTTCTCCTGCTAATTGGTTGCTGCTATTCGTGCGGCTGCCAAAACGATTTTTAGATTACCTGCAGTTAGAAGCAGAAAAAGCGTTTGTAAAGGCAATTATATAGTTATTTTAAATTTTACACTTCATTTGCCTTAGAAACCTTGGAGATAAACATGTAGGATCTGTGCCGTGAAAAGGTTTAGATTTCAGGTAAAAATTTCATATTTAAAACTTTTATGCAACTGTATTACACCATTCCCATCTATGAAAATAAAAATGACACCAATAGGGGAAAACTTGTAAGATTACCAATGGGGCTAGTTGCAATAATGTAGCAAATAGCTTGGAATAATTTTTCAGTTAATACAAAAAACTATAAAAGAAAGATGGATCGGGGTATATTCATGCAAGAAATATTTTTGGAGGCAGTGAAATAAAAGATGATAGGTTTCTTCTTGCAAAAGACAGATATTTAATATGATATTCATTTCAGAAAATTCCAGAGATTCTATAGTAAAATGGATGCTGCTTATAATGGCAAATTGCAATTCTAATCAATATTACTTTCCATTCTTATTACTTTAAGGATAATTAAATTTAGTTAATATAGATTAATGTTCATTTTTAAAATATTTTTTGAAGATACTGCGTATAAATCATATTAATGAATCGATTTTATTTCAGATTTAGAATCAGCTGTACCATTGTCTATATAAAAAAAATCACCTCAGGTTTTCATATATAAACAAGATACGGAGCTTCATTAGTAAAAAGACAGTTCAAGAATACACTAGGACCTTCCTGTTAAAAAAATATGTGCATTAGGATATTTTTTCTCAACTTTAAACAAAAATAATCCCAGTGGTATGGAATGACTGAACTTCAAATGACTGGTGGGTAAAAACTGGGTTTTCTGGTAGATAAAAACTTTTTACTCTCTCTACTTGCAGCTAGCCTTGAGTAGGATTACACTCTTTTATAGACAACCCTATTATCACAAGATATTGTGCGATCACTTCCTGATGTTATTATTCGTTATTTTGAACACTGACCAATATAGTTGAGATATTGTTGCAATGTTGTTAGGCATATTGCAAAGAATTGCTGATAATGACCTTGTTAACACAACTTTGCCAGTGCCTTTGGTGGATTCAAACTCCAATGTCAAGGTATTTACAATGCTGAAGAGACTGAGTTGGCAAAGGCTCAGAAGACAAAAAAGATTATTGCTAGAAAAGATACCAAAGAGATTGAAATCTCAACATAAGCAAATGAAGGTACTTTAAGAAAGCCTCTTGTAATTAGAATTAATAACTCAATTCTTACCCGCCCCAAACACATCCAGAAACATTTTAAACATTACTTCCTTTCAAATGTATCCAAAAGAAGTGCAAGCTCAGTGCATAAATTGGTACAAATGTTAGGGTAAGATATATAAAGCTTCATAGGACACTAAACAAAGATGTGTCACACTTCCTTTACACAATTATCATCACTATTTTGACTTACCAATATTTAAAAATACAGAATTATTCTTCAGTTTTCTCACTCCACACAAGAAATAAGTTGCAAGCACTAGACAGATGTATGCTCGTGTTTTACAAAAAAAAAAAAAAAAAAGTCATCAATTGAATCCTTGATACATTAGATAAGGATCAGATCTTGAAAGGCTATAGCCACATACATTTCTTCTATAAAGAAACAGACCCTGTTAAATGTCTTGTATAAAATGCTGAAGAAATTAATGGTTCACAAAAGCAATCAGTCATTTAGATTAGACTGGCATTTTTGGTGATGAAGACTTCTTTCCCATGACAAACAAATTTACAAGATAGGAACAAAACATTTCTGAAGATGTATAATGTATTGATGCAAAAAGAGGAAAAGCTCCTGCTACATCAAACAGAAGCCATTACATATTACTAGCAAGTCTTTCAATAAAAATAGGTATTTCTACTTTGACAGAGAAGTTCATGTCAGTCACAGAAAATCAGGCTATTTCCAAAAGTTCGTGATTGAAAAGTTGTCAAAGCAAAAACTAATAGTGAATTTCATTTTAACAAATTCACCAATAAAAATTGCTTTACAAATGAAGTAATAAGACAAAAAAATGTGGAAAGAAAATCACTGATACTGTAAGAAAAATAACATTAACTTAGAGGGAAGAGGAAAAAGAGGAAAGTTCTCAATAACAGACGAGTTCAGGGAAAAGGATAACTCATAATGTATAAAGCTTACGGACCCTTTTCAAATAAAGACTGGCTTCAATATTACTCTTTCAAATGAGCTAAAAACAATAACAAACAAGAGTTTCACAAGCTTAAAATTTGTAAAAACTGCAATTATAATGGTTGCTCATCACAATAACTGATCAAATCAGTGCTTTATGAATAAATTCATAGACATATTATTCTATTAAAATTAAAAAATAAAATATTATATTCATTTCTATTACTAATATGTTTGTAACAACTACTTGTAGAGTAACATACCCCACATTGGGGCAAGTTATTACATATATATAAGTATAAGATTCAATGCAATTGATTCATTGTTATCTAATCCTTTTTTTTAAAAATATGTTATGGATCTTCAATAATTAGAGTAAGCATTTTGTAAAAGAACATGTTACAAATTCCTTAAAAAACTTCTATAATAAACCCTAATCTCATCTACTTTATTTGCAAAGTTTGTTAAAAGCCATTATATCTAAATCTACTTTTGAAAATGACTAAGATCCGATATAGAGTGATATTAAAAAAAACTTGGAATTTAAAAAAGTTCAATATTCTAATTATAGTAAAAATGTTTTTTTTTTTTTGAAAAATATATTTTTAACTCATTTAGTGCTTGTATTGTTTTTTCAAAATTTTATAATATAGTATTTCATGAAGAATTTACGTATGCCAATTTATGTACTACTATGCAGTATAAGTCTTTTCCCTGAAGCATAGGTTACTTATGGAATGGTTAGATGGATGCAAGAAGAAAAAGCAGGGGTTTTTTGTTTTCTTCCCCCCCCCCTTTTTTTAATTTAAAGAGTTGGAATTGTTTTCACAGAATACTAGTTCTGAAAATTTCCATATCGAAATCGTTATTGAATTAACATTTCCCAATGTAGCTTTTCTTTAAATTCACAACCATTAAATAAGTTGAGAAGAGTAATGTTGGAACTTTCACCTGGTATCTTGAGTACAAAGTATTAAGTACATATTCAAGGGGAAGGGAAATCCAAATATGCATAAAAATAACACATGCAAAATTTCACACACAGATTGATTAGGTGTTTTAGCATAACGGAACATGCAAAATAGAAAATCCTGTTCCAAATCCAAATTTAAAAATGTGTGAATAAAAATAAAAGGATGGGTGAATAACTTGTTAACAACATGCTTAATACACAAATACATAGATTGACAGGGTATAAATATAGTTCAAAACAAAGAAAAAAATGCTTTGGGGTGAGAAATATTTGAAAATGCATGTATACATAAAAAGTAATAAAGCTCTGTGCGAAAAGTATAATAATGGAGTGGTTGCACCTATTTATATATATATTCTAGGATTTTTAAGATTAGCAAAGGAAAAATGAATAATGAAAAAAATCACACGAAAAACGAGGGATTATGGGTAATCAACAAAATGAGATTTAAAAATAAGAAGCATCATCTAGAAGGGTTCAAGGTTCTATCCACAGCTATAATTATGTAGTGAAGGCAAATTCAGGTTTTCAAAATCTAAGCAGTAGTCCTCTGGAATGCATGAACTGTATCAGGTTGCACAATTTTTCCTCTTGCATCGGAATTTGGGACAATAATTCAAAGTCAAGGAATTTTTATGATCATTTGATAAAATTTTGGAAATGGTAGAACATGGTAAAAGGACAGTAGGTAGTATAGTATATGGATGAAGTCATATAATTCAAAATTTTTCTAAGCATCATTCCTGAATTATTGGTGAAAAAGAAAAGGCTAAAATCTGAAGGTCTATTAAGTCCACCTGCATTTGTACAGAAGTGATACACATTTCAAATAACACTTTTCACATGTAAAAGAGATTAAACCTATTACTAGTTATCCATGAATTAATCAAGGTTAAAATCCTTTTGCATTAAATTTCTCTGAATTAACAAAGTAAAATTAGTATGCAACAACAGTTTAACATCCAATTTCATTATTTACAAAGCAAGGGGAGGGAAAATTAAGAATCCCAATCTAACAACGAATACTGTACATTTCATTTTCAAACGATGTACATATGGATATAATGAATGAATTTGTATCAGATAAAATCATTCTAATACGATTTCATTTAAAGAGCAATACATTAGCTAGCAAAAAAATATTTGAAAAGAGTGATCAACTTGCTAGTATATTCACAACCACAGAATGACAAATTTTTAATGATATCTATGCTGAGTGACAATTAAACATAATGCAAAATTAAATTGGACCATTATGACCTAAAATAATAGATAAAGCAAAGGCCACTATTATGACTGCAAATCAAAACAGCAGAAAAGTAATATGCATGCTCGTAAACTTCTTGCACATAACTGTTAAAATAGAATACTCAGAATAATTTTGCACATCTTGCAACATTTTATATTATCAAGCAAAAATTTAAAGCATTTCATTAAACTAAAATTCCTCCTTGGAGCCCCTTTCCTCTAATCTACAAATAACTATAAATTAAAACAGGTGACATCTATTATTAACTATATTATAAATAGATCAAAATCTTTCAATCATGACCAGAGTAAACTTATTTAGACACAGCAAATTCATAGTATTAGTGTCAATGAAAAAGTTATCTAAAACCAAATGCAATAAAAAAAATTTTTAACTTTTTCGGTATAGAAATCAATTTCTTTTACATATAAATCTACATTTTGAGCAATGCATGCAATTCATACCTGGCAATAGCCTGCGAGCAACTTTTTCAGCAAGTGTTAAAAGTGGTCCTGAACATGGCCAACCAGGATCAACATCCATGCCTGCTCTTTTTGACAAGAGATGAGCAGACAGCAAACCACCAACCACTAAAAATAAATACAAACTTGATTAATAACAGAAGCACTCTGATATTTCAAGACATTTAAAATATAGCTATATTTAAACATTTCCTAAAAAGTTACAGCAGCAAATAATAATAAAAAAAAAATACAAGAAAATAGAAGAAATTGAAACAATTTACATTTGCTTTATTATAAATAACAGATTTTTCCTTCCGAACTAGGAAACTTCAATTTAGTTTAATTACATTAATACCCCATTTAAAAACAAGATAAACTATTCTGGAACAAACTTTATAATTTTAAGAATCAGATGAAGAGAACATCTGAATTGGGGTAAAAGTGTAGTTTAGTGTGCCCCTTGCTATTCAAATGATGTCAGGTCACCAATAAAGATGGCAGACAAAATAAACAAACACACTAGCCCTTAGTCCACACCCGTAACAACTTGCCAAAGAAAAAAATGCACTTGCACCAAAAGATAGCATAACCTTCTTGAACACCAAATGTGCCAATTTACTTTTACATTTACCTTATTTTTCACTTTTGAAAGTCTTTTATGTTTACTTTTTTCTTATGCTTTTTAATGTCTTTTCTGGAATTTTCAATGAAAATGATGGTAACAAAAGGGATTTTGAAATTAATGCATTTTCAATACCTAATATAAATTTCAAACACATGCCAAGTTTGAATTATTAGAATGTAAACAGCAATATACTAACAAGCAGAATTTAAAATGTTTTATTTTTTAAATCTACTCAAAAAAAAATTTTTTTTTGTAAGGATTGTAATAGAAAATTCAATAATGCACGAAACCCAAGACTTTATCAGAGATCAAAACATGGTCTTACTATACTTGTTTACCTCCTACACTGTCGTTTTATGTGCTCCTTGAAATTAGAATGGAAAAATAGCTCCACAGAAAAATAGTCAATTTCAACACATCATGTAAATGAACATAATATATATAGAGAGAGAGGAAGAAACTTTTACTCAGCTTTTCTACTTTAAGAAATAATAAAATGCAAAGAATCCAAAGAAAAGGATACTAAATGCAAATATAATGTAGAAAGAGGGCCAAAAGATAATGGAGGTATAAAACTTTTTTTTTCAAGTATCACCACTCGGGTTATTTTAATACCAAAAATGATATCAGACATCTAAAAACTCAGGGCAGCAAAATCATACTAACTTTTATGCCCATCAAGTATAAAAATGCCAGAAGCTGTAACAGAAGTTAAAAATTTAAATTTATTAAAGTTCATACAGGCCATAAAATGGGGCTGAAATATATGCAATTATCATCTTCTAAAAGGCAAAACCTAGCAGATAAATTATCAACTAATAGGGTTTTGATAGAAATATTCGAGTCAAATGTTCAGTAAATAAATTTGAATAATTATTCATCTCAAATTTCATGTTAATGAATTTCATAGTAATAATAAAAATATTAATAATTAGGGGTTTTTTTTCTTTTGTAATTATAATTCCTTAAGGAATAGTATATCACTTGAAATTTCACATTTGAAAAGTATTCGTTTTAAAAGCATTAATTTTTAAACCCATGTTAAAAGAAATTCAGATTATTTTAAAACTTATACATACTATGGAAAACAAAATATGCTTTACTAATACAGTCATATATCGATGAAAATTTTTTTTAAAAAATTAACTGTACAAATAAATGATGTTTGGCTCTAATAATCAAGGCTAATTTGTTTAAAGACGTGTTTTATAAATAAACTTTCAATTACGCAACATTTGGCTCGTTAGTGCTTTTTCTGGTATGCCAAATATTCCTTGGCATCCTCGAAGCTTGAGCTTGCACAGTTTGCCTTTGGCAAATTGTTATGAGTCCAGACTAAGGTCTAGAATACCTGCAAAAGTTAAGATTACCACTTTTTGCATTAAAATCATGAACTTTACTGATTTAAAAAAATCAAGTAAACCAATATTTAACCTTTGAGATCATTATTGGTGGGATTTGTTAACATTTAGGATCTCAGAAATTTAGAAATAAAGAAGATTTTACAAACCGGCAGTGCCAGTCTGTTATAAAGAGGGCAAAATTTAAAGCATGTAATGCCTGAAGAAAGCATCGAGAAAAAATTTTTAATTTTAAAAAAATTAATTAATAAAAACACATCCCAAAGCTTTGTTAGCAGAAGGGGCAAGAGCCTACTAGCTTCACTAGCATAGTGAAAATAAAGATTGTGTGGATAACAAGAGCAGTTCATAATCAAAAGAAATGAAAGAATGAAGGAAGAAGCATTCAAAACCTCAAAATTTCAAACAAGCATCATTTTCCAAACTTCATCAACTCACGATATATCTATACATTCAACTCGCCCTTCATCCCTTCAGCAGATTAAAAATATTTTATGCTACCCCATTCACCAGACATCCATTCTTGCACAATTACTCAACAAACTATCAAGGGAACCGTCACAGCACAAAAAGAATTGCAAGGAGTTTCATTACAGACAATTTCTTAAAGTATTGAAACAATTTCTTAAAGCACATACCAACAGTTAAAAATTACAAATGAATAAATATTTCCCATTAAAAATTAAAAATAACACTGCAGTGTCTTATTAAAAGTAAAAAACTTTTTTTAATAATATAAAACTAAATTAAAATCTTCAATAGATATTTTATTATTATTTTTAATTTAACATTTTTCCTAAAATAGTTGTAGTTCATGTACAACTCAACCATTGTAAAAATTAGTAAACAAAACAGCACTAGGGTTGCAAGAAGATTGTTTGGTTGGGTTGCCAGGTTGGCAACAAACTCAGGAGGACACACTAAATTCAATTAAACATTTTTCTAACACTTTCTATTGAATTATATTATTTTTTTATTTAAAGATTTTAAATCTTCTAATGTTAATTATATCAATAAATAATTATCCAAGATTATTGTCCAGTTAAGAAAATTTAATTAATGAACAATATTAATAAAGATATTTCGATGCCTTTAAGATCCAACATTATAAACAGATTAGTGTCAATGATATTTAGCTGGAACTTATCAGTATGTGGATTTTGTACTGAAAAAACTTTAATTTTTTTTTTTAATATCAAAATAGAAATACGAAACAAAGCTTGTTCTGTAACATATATTTTTCTGATGTCTATTTCAATATAAAAATATTAAGTTTATAAACATCTCTGATTTAAGTAAGATTTGCAAATGTGCAGTTTTAATGGTCTTGAGATTAAATTACCTAGTTCTAAAATCTAAAAATGTAGCAAAATATTTAAAGAACAGTGGGAGTAACTGCATAAATATCCCTAGAATAAACTCATCATTAACAAGTGGTATTTTGAAAGCAAGATATAAAATCCTAGCCTGAAATTTCAGAAAAACACAAATAGAAATTTAAAAAATCATACAGCTAAGAAAATTGACTTAATACTTTATGTTGCAATACTTCGAAGGGATGATAAATTCCATATAACAGTATTAAGTAGATCGATTTATAATATATGCAGCTTAATAATAAAGCTAGTAACAATATAAAGCAACAAAAAAATCAAAATATATAAATTACAATATCTGAAGTTTATTATAATAATGACAGAATAGAATCATTGCAAAATCAGCTCACCTCGAATGTTTGTTTCAAAAACAGAGACATTGATATTCACATTAAAATCTGCTGTAGACAAAAGAGTATTTACAACCCGCCTGAATTCAGTATAATTCTTCATCACAGCTAGAGTATCCAGAGCATCTATAAGAGTTAATGAAAAACTCCCCCATGTATCCATACCCTTACAAGAAATTGGTTGGAGTTCATCATACGGAAAAGCACTCTTCAAATAATGATCATAAGCATGATGAAACATTTGTACAACTTTCTCCCTAAAAGAAAAAATAAATTTTCTAAATATATCAGTATATGAAGAAATTAAAAATTTGTGTGTTGAATTCATGTAAAGAAACATGGATTATCAAAAATAATAATAATAATCCTGAAAATTACTGATGGCATTTTCAAATAATAAGCCCATGTTATTGTTTTGAGTTTGTCAACTTAGTAAAGATTTAAATAATTGTAAATGACAATATTATTTGCCTATATTATAAATATAATAGAAATAATACAATATTAAGTGACAATATTCATATTTTATCTCCCATAAAAAATGGTACTATATATCTGGGGGGAGGGGAAATTATCCAAATTAAGAGCAGGAATATCTGAAAATTACAAATATGATCGATATTTTTTGGAAGCCTTTCAAATTAATCCACACATGTATTTTTATATATGTAAATCTGGTTTAAATTGTTGACATGAATGAACAAATAAAACCCAATTTCAAAATTATTTTAGAAAAATTAATGCAGGATTTATTAAATAAAATATGCTAGAATTATAGAAAAAGGGACCATTTACACTTTAAAAAATCCTGTAAATCAAAGAATGAATCATTTAGTAAAAAAAATCAACCTGTAATATTAAAGCTATTTTCTTAACAATCCATTTCCATATGAAATAATCAATTTTTCGTTTAATATACTATCCATGAAAAGATCAATGTAATAAGGGTATGGTTTTAAAAGAACAGCATTATAAATACGAGGAAATATAAGTTTAAAACACGACAACATACCTATACATTTTCACATCTTTGTCCGTAAAAGTCCGAAAGGAATACGGCTTTAAACTAACTAAACTAAATACAAAAATATAAACATAACAAAACACATAAATACAATGCATATCACTTCCACGTTACCATAACCATAGCTTTCCAACCAATGAAGCGCAACTGTTTTGCCTTTCACGCCGAATCATGAGGAAAAGCTGACGCGAGTACACAATTCGAAGCTTTTTTGTAACTGTGCTGTCTGACTGCCGCCCAGTTGAATTATTCATATTAAAATTCGAAAGGCACTAATAAAGCTTTAATTAATTACACTAAATCGATGACATTTTAATTAGAATTATATTTGTTCCCAGTAAACTCATCATTTTTTTGCGAGCATACGAAGTTTGTTTGTTTGTTTTTTAATTTTTTCGCAAAAATAAAGTAGAATAATATTTCTGAAATAGGTAAAATCTTTTGCATCTATTTTTATGAATTATTCTCTATGAATGATGTTGGCTCTTTTATTAGGAATGCAAAAATACGGTACCCCCACTTCCTCCGAGTTTATTCAGAAAACTAGAGTTTTCGTTTTAAATTTTATTTGGCTACTTCTCTTGTGAGAATTCGATGATCAATTACGATCGGAAGGAGAGGAGAGACTGAAAAATCAAGGAAGAAGACAGAAATTGAATCAAAAAGGAAAAACACACCAGGGAACTGCATGCCGAAGCATCAAAATTCGGAAAATGAAGAACTACGTTTCTTGCCTTGAAATTTTCAGTGTCAGCTACGATTTGGCTACCAACCAAAAAAATAAAAATTCCTTCTTACTCGACCTCGGTTTCAACCTCTTGATTTGTTCTAATGACAAAATGTGCCTAAAGCACAAATTCGATTTTCGGATATTATTAACCACATGACAGAGATTAATCGCCAAAAAAACTCGCCAAGGTGACAACAATGGATTGAGTAAAAATGCCAAGTTCATACCTTAAATTCAGAGATTGGCTGGGCAGCAAGGGGTACAATTGC
This sequence comes from Argiope trifasciata, assembly GCA_026543055.1. NCBI lineage: Eukaryota > Metazoa > Arthropoda > Arachnida > Araneae > Araneidae > Argiope > Argiope trifasciata. Next base: position 2,308,895 of record JAPMOQ010058975.1, read on the forward strand.
TCTCTTCATCGTCGCCAACCACTTCAATACAACTATGGAGAATTGGGCATTAACAACTATGATGATTTAAAAGCCATCTTAAAGTTAGTAGAGTGTAAATAATCGAAATATCCAAATAACGGTTAAGACGTTTGACTCACCTAAAAATACAAAGCCGTAGCTCTTTCAGAAACGCCAACGCATGAGTCATAGGAACCAGTTTGATGAGTAGTAGTTGACTGCTTGCTAGCATGTGCGTAGAATGCCTTCAAACTGTTGTACTAGTAGCAGTTCCAACTACTGTACTACTTTTTAGTAGGTAGCTTCCCATCTTCTGTATCTCTTTAAGAAAACTACATAGTAGGCAGATATCGCATTTGTATTTTTCATAAATCGATGCGTTTTTCAATAAGATTATGCTTTACAATTGCAAAGGAAATTATAAGTGCCTGTTTTGAAATTTCCTGAGGTTGAAAAATGCACAATGAACTTATAAACTCCTTTGTAAGGATTTCTTGTCTACCAAAAGCTCAAGAGTAAGTACGACTAGCTATTCTATATCTTTTTCAAAAAAGAATTTTTAGATAATTTTCAATTTGAATGTATAAATACGCGCTATTTTTAATTTACAAAAGTGAATAAAGTTATTAGTAATAATTTTAATTGCTTCTTTCATTTTTTTTCTTTCTCTCAGCTTAAGTTTATAGCATTTGCTTATAATTTATTAATAAACTGAAAGATAGATCTAATAATGCATATCATCACATAATTATAGACAAACATACTTAGCAATAACATAATGCATTTCTAAAGTATAATTTTAATTATGTTTTAATACTTTTTCTTGCTACAAATTAACTTTATGTATTGAAAAATGAAAATTTCAATATTTTTAATAAGGATTTAATTTAATTTAATTAATCTTTTGATTCCTTTAATTTTATCTGCAATTATTAAATCAGCTGTATAACCAAACAGAAAATATCTATCTACAACCATGATAAATGCAATATCTCAATTCATGAATTTTGAAAACATATATTAAAATAGAATTGTAGCACTCTCTTTTTCCTCCTACACTATGATTCACTCATCACACGCCACCCTCTGGCGAGTGTTTAGAGAGACAGTCAGTTAAGCCTCTGTTATCGTTATGTGTTGACGTGTTTTTTGTCCACTCTCTGTTTGTGTCTGTGTGTAACGTAACCTTATATGTTTAAATAATAAATTATTGTTACACAAGAAGGCTTATCTTAATTAGAACCCACCAACCACCGGTCACAGAATTTGTGAATGTTTTAATTTATCCACATCTTAAAGTAATTATATATATAAGTTCATTGTTAGTTAATTCTAATTTATCTTCTACACTTTCCTAGGTCTGTATACTGCATTTTAGAGAAGATCTTATAAGAGATATGGAATATTTTCATGAAGATAGTGGCTGTATTTTGATAATGTATTTTTGTATGGTTTGGTGTAAAATATATGTAATAGTTAATTAGTGTGTGCATCTTGTAATATAACAGGTATGTTTGCCATGCTCTTTCTGCATATGCATTTCTAAGTTATATTGCATAAAATAATTTTATTGACACAGTTGTTCATTCAAAGATTTAGAAAGCTCCGACTTGACTTACTTTTATCATGCAAAAATTTTTAAAAATAAATTAACTTATATTGTCTCATTCTTGATCTTTTCTATAAAATTTATGAGAAATTGTAATTATTGCACTACAGATTATCATTTAATTAGCTTCATATCTTATCAAAGCTTGTATACATGATGTAAAAATGTTTTTAAATAAACTGGTTTTGACTGTCTTAGTCATGACCATTTCTTTTGAAAAAAAATTATATAATGTATTCCAGAATAGTTGAGTTTTTTTTTCTCATATTTCATGTAAAAATATTTATTAAATAAAATGGTTTAAACTGTCTTATTCATGTCTATTTAAGATATTTGAAAGAAATTATATAGATATTACAATCTGGAATATCTTTTAATTTGACTTTGTGTCATATTTCATATAAAATGTGCCAGATTTATAAGAAAAATTATATAGATATTGCATGGCAGAAAATCCTTTGAATTTTTATTTTCATGAGAGCTTGCATACCTTATGTAAAAATGTTTTTAAATAAAACTTAAATTATCTTAAGCTTGCTCATTTCTTAAAAGGGTTATGTTTAATGATTCACCAGGATATTTTTAGTTTTATAGCTACTTTCAAGTGGTGCATTTTATAGATATTTCACAATACAATTGCTAGAATAAAATTTTAAAATGTGTAATAAAGATAAAAATGCTTTATATTTAATTGAACCAGTATTTTATAACAGCCAAACGACGTGTTTACTATAGAGAAAGTGTGAACTACATCACTTTCCCCTATGGGCTGTTGAGATAACTGACTGCTTTGGATAACTCATTCCAGCTGTCTGAAGGCTTTTGTATTTTGGGAGGTGTTTGATTTGGTAAAATAATCGATAAGGTCCAAATCTATGTCGCATTTTGCCGATAATTTTTCAGCGGGTGTTGACGACGTTAAGTCCACAGATAATCTGTTTCAAATATTGTTCATTCAACTTATAACCTGCATTACTTTCGGCAATGCCTTGTCAGACGAGCAAATACTGTTTACATTTTCGTCGATAAACGTGCATGTCTCGGTATATAGTGACGTCACGTGAGCATTTGCTCTATGGTAAACCCCAAAACACTGATGTATTTTACGTTTAATTTATCTCTAATCTCGTTTTGAAAAATATCCGTAGTTTACTTATTTTGTTAGTAGAATTTCTGTTCATGCATTGCGTATTACTTAGATAGGATTTTTTTATTGCCATGTTTAGTTTTTTTGCTTGCTGTACTTATCTTTAGTAACAGTTTTATTTTTGTAGTTAATCATGGAATATATTGCTATCCCATTAATTCTGTAAATTTTTCAGTAAGGTTTAACCTGTCCTTATGTATGTTAGGTTTGCATACAAAAAAAAAATCTATTATATAATGTGCCTGTATTTATATTTTGTAGACTAAATTGTGAATATCAACTTTAACGCGCCAAAAAAGCGATTCTGTGGTTTGGAGTGCAATTAACTTTAAAAGTGGAAACTTTGCTATTACTTTTTTCATTAAAATACTAAGCAGCAACAGAATCGTTCATATTTTACAATTCCTTCAAATGTGACTATATAATTTACCGAACTCTCTTAGAATGGTTAGAAAATTGATTGATTCTTATTAACTTTCACATCAGCTTAGGAGTTAAATATATTTTTAATTGTATGAAAGATGTTAATTACATATTTTAGAAATTCTAAGTTTTAATCAAAAATTCTACCATAATTTTAAAAAAATTAAAGATTTATATATGATCAAATATATCATAAAAAGAAGACAGTTCACATAAACATTATTTTTTTTTAATTCTGAAAATAGATATTCTTACTTTTGATAACTATCTACTGGTGTTAGTATTTCTTCATCTTCTAATAATTTTTGTACGAATTTCTTCGTATGACATTTTCTTTCGATAATGAATATTCAATGGATTCCAAAAAGCCGGTTTTTCATGAATAAAGTCCTTCAAAACCGGTTTTTTTTTTTGTAATGACATGACTATACAACTTTTATTGCCGTCTTTCTAAAGAGGAGTGACTCGGAAATATGCTTAAAAGTTAGTTTTATATTGGCGTTGTGGTGCCTAAATACTGATCGCTGAAGTATTATTTTTTGTATCACGTGCATCAGCGGAAATGCAAGATTTATTAGTGTGATTTTAAAAAGATTATCCTCGCTGACTCACTGTATTTCCGCACTTTTTATGATGTATCTAAATATTTTTACTTATGTTTTTCCGAGTTGGCAACCAGAAATTGCTTTTAAAATTAATGTTTACTTTTGTTTCTGTTAATAAAGTTGTCTTTCGTAGAGTCGATGTTATTCCAAATGATTTAACGTCTTAATTGTCTAATATGCATTGCATAACATCAAAATTCTCTACATTGGTGACCTTGGACTTCAATTCCGAACGTTGAAAAGATATTTTTATCGCGGTAAATAACGAGGTACGTTAAATTCTTTTTAATGCCGTTATTGCGTCATCTTTTCATTATGGTTGATAATAACTCAAATATGGACTCTGAGTTGAGCAGAATCGCTGTTAAACCGCCAGTGTTTTTGAAAAATAAACCAAAGCTTTGGTTTATACAACTTGAAGCTCAATTTTCCAATAGCAACATTACTCAAGATATTACTAAATTTAACACCATCGTAGCAGCGCTCGACGAAAATGTGTTAGAGTTCGTTGTAGATATTTAATCGCATCCGCCAAGTGAGAATAAATACGAAACTTTAAAAAATGCTCTTCTAACCCGATTAACCGACACAGAAGAATCTCGATTAAAAAAACTACTTACTGAAATTGATCTCGGCGACAAACGCCCATCTGACTTATTGTGGCATATGAAAGGTTTGGCTGGCAATTCTATCTCGGAAGAAGTTTTAAAATTACATTGGCTTCAGCGTTTGCCTCAACAAGTACAAGCCATATTGTCTATTAGTAAAGATCCACTGGAAAATATCGCGGAAATGGCAGATAAAATAATTAGTGCCTACAATTCTTCAGAATCATTTTCCATTGCACAATCAAATACTACCAATTCATCATCCATTGAAAGCAAAAAATTTGAAACGTTAGAAGCCAGCATTGCATCATTCACAAAAAAAAAAAATTCGAAGAATTTGCACATCGTCAACGGTCACGCAGCAAGTCCAGAAACTTCAGAGGGCGAAACAACAGATCCAGATCTAGTTCAACTCATCATAAATTCTGCTGGTACCATTTTAAATTTGATGTAAATGCTAAAAAGTGCATCTCCCCTTGCAAATTTAGAAATTCTAACTCGCCATCAGTCTCGGAAAACTAAATGGCAGGTTGCTTGAGGAGGCCAACGACCCTGGCCATTTAAATTGTCGCCTCGTTATATATGATAATTCGAGCCATAAAAGTTATTTGATTGATACAGGAGCTGATGTATCAGTCATACCTTTAATACAAATTAAGTAATCGGACTCCTTCAGAATTTAAACTGTTTGTAGCTAATTCAACGCCAATTAAAACTTATGGAACACAATTAGTTAAACTCGATCTTGGTTTAGGAAGAAAATTCGACTGGCAGTTCATAGTCGCCGATGTTTCAAAACCTATCATTGGCGCTAATTTTTTACAGAACTATGGTCATCTAGTTGACTTAAAGCGAAAGCGGTTGATTGATCCCCTAACTTCGCTTTACCTACCAGCTAAAGTAATGAGAGGTCCATTCTCGTCTTTAACGCCACTCGATTATAGTAGCCTGGATCCCAACATTCGTATGCTTTTGAAAGAATTCAACAATATCACATCAGAAAATTTTAAATTAAAGAAGAGCGAAACCAAACATCATTTTACCCATTCTATCATTACAAGAGGCCCTCCTCTCACATCAAAAGTTCGTCGCCTAGCATCTGGCAAGTTCAAGATAGCAAAAGAGGAATTCTCATATATGTTGGAGCAGGGAATTTGCAGACCTTCAAGCAGTCCTTGGTCAAGTCCGTTACATCTAGTATCAAAGAAAACAGGTGGTTGGAGACCTTGCGGGGACTACAAAGCTCTGAATGCTGCTACCCAACCTGACATATCCCATTCCTCATTTACATGGTTTTACTCAAAATTTATATGGATGTAAATATTTTTCCACCCTTGATTTAGAAAGAGCTTACCATCAGATTCCAATTGAATCATGTGATATAGAAAAAACAGCCATCTGTACCCCATTCGGTTTATTTGAGTTCACAAGGACTTTCGGTTTGTGCAATGCAGGTCAAACTTTTCAACGATTTCTTCATTTTGTGTTACGAGGCTTGGATTTTTGCCTCAGCTATATTGATGATATTCTCATCGCATCGAAGGATGAATCTCAGCACCTTAATCATCTTAGGCAAGTTTTCCAACGCCTTCAAGATGCTGGTCTGATATTAAAGGTTTCAAAATGTAAATTCTCCCAAAACGAAGTAAATTTTTTAGATCATCGAATTTCTGCAAATGGTATCGAACCAACAAATAAAGAGTAAAAGTTATCGAAGATTTTAAGTTCCCTGAAACAGTCAAACAATGAAGAAGATTTTTGGGAATTATTAATTTTTATAGAAGATTTATTCCTCAAGCAGCTCAACATCAAACGAGCTTGTACGATTACATAAAAAGTAGCAAAAAGAATGATAATCGAATCATCAATTGGTCTGATAAATCAATACAAGCCTTTGAGCAATGCAAAGAGCAACTGCATACAGCAACTATTCTGGCACACCCTTCACCAACAGCAAAATTTTGCCTGATGGTAGATGCCTCAGAAAAAGCTTTAGGATCTGTCGTTCAGCAATACGTTAATGGACAGTGGCAACCATTAGGATTCTTTTCCGTTCGCTTAACTCCAGCTCAACAAAATTACTCTACATATGACAGAGAACTCTTGGCAGCATACTCTTCAATCAAACATTTCCGTTATTTATTGGAAGGTCGTGAATTTACACTTTTCACGGACCGCAAGCCTCTCACTTTTGCATTTCGCCAAAAATTAGAAAAAGCATCACCTTGACAACAAAGGCACCTTGAATATATTGGACAATTCACTACAGATATCCAACATATTTCTGGTAAAGACAACGTAATCGCTGATGCCCTGTCAAAAATGGATGAAATTCATATTTCTACTCAAATTGATTATGAAGCCATATCCAAATTTCGAGACAGATACGGAATTGAAAAATTCTTCCTTGAAGATGCAAAAGTTACCCGTTGTCGGAACAAAATCTTTTATTTACTGTGATACTTCTCGAAATTCTTCACGACCATATATACCAACAGATTTCAGAAAATTAGTATTTCCCAGTGTTCATAGTTCCTCACATCCGGGAATCAAATCTACAGTCAAACTTCTGACATCAAAATTTGTTTGGCCGTCATTTAAAAAAGACGCCAGATATTGGATTAGATGCTGTCTACAATGCCAAAAATCGAAAATTTCTAGACATGTCCTCAGTCCATATCAACAATATAAAACCGTCAGCCAACGATTCAGCGAAATAAACTTGGAAATCATTGGCCCATTACCATCTTCAGAAGGTTTTCGTATTGCTTAACCATCATCGATAGATATTCCCGTTGGACAGAGGCTATTCCGATTTCTGTCATCACAGCCGATACAGTTGCTGACACACTCGTTAAAAATTGGATTTCACGCTTTGGATCTCCTATGATCACTACAACCGATCAAGGAACGCAGTTCGAATCCCAGCTATTCCTTGAATTATCAAAGCTCATTGGATTTAAGAGGAATCAAACAACAGCGTACCATCCACAAGCCGACGGCTGCATCGAACACTCAAATCTGCCATAATGTGTCATGCAAATCCAAGGTGGACACGATCACTTCCGATCATTCTCCTAGGACTACGCGCAACTTGGCATTCGGATTTCAACTCTACGCCAGCTGAACTACTTTATGGGGAAAACATCAGACTGCCTTGTGAGTTCTTTGAAAACACAAAATATGAACCTCAGTCTGAATTTGTCAAAACGCTACAAGAACACTTAAATAAACCAAGCCCTGACCCTTTTACAAACCATTCACAGCAAAAGCCATTCCTTTTTCGAGACTTTACAACTTGTTCACACGTCTTTGTAAGGACCGACAGCGTTCGTCAAAGTCTTCAACCACCTTACCGAGGACCATATGAGGAGCTCAATAGAACTGACAAAAATTTCACCATCAAAATGAAGGATAAAAAAGTCAACGTGTCAATCGATAGAGTAAAACCCTGCTTTTTTGAAAACTCTGACCATAAAGACACAGCAGATTATCAGGCCAACAGGGGCTTTCAAGCAAAGACAATCCCAACCGAGCATCTGCAAGAAACTCCTTCAACGGGATCTAAACCCAGATCGGATCAGCGCTCATGTCTTAGGCTACCAAACCAAAATGCTCCAAAAGCTATCAAGAAAGTTAGGTTTGCACAGAGTCATTTTCCACATTCAACCAGAACTGGACGTGTAGTTCGACGCCCTGCTCGTTACCTGTAAGGACTTTTTATTGTTCGGTACCTTACTCGGCAGGGGAGTGATGTGGTACCTAAATACTGATCGCTGAAGTATTAGTTTTTGTATCACGTGCATCAGCGGAAATGCAAGATTTATTGTTGTGATATAATACTTAAGATATGTATTCCAGATATGTGTAATACTTAAGATATGCATTCCAGATTTGTCTATTGGTTATTTACTTTTAAGGAATTTAAATAATTAATTATTAATACAATTTGTATCAATGAGCAGAGGTGACATTTTTTAATGTTCCAAACATTCTGTCATTAAGAATAATGTTACATTTAATAAATCTGTGTATGGATAATTATCTTAAAGTTGTTCATTTTAAAAAATCTGAGTTGTATTTTTCAATTTAGGATGCTGAAGGTTATAGAAGATAGTTGAGAATGGACACAGCATCATTTGAGTATCTTCTGTCAATGGTATCTCCCTATATTTGTGGATGTATTTTATCTATATTTTTTGTAATGTGTAAATAAAAATTACAAAGATGTGATTTTGCTTCCTTGTTTTTTAATGATTTCTACAAATTAAAATGAAATAATTGATTTATAAATTGTATAGATTTTTAAAATGGTATCTATCTTTTTTATATAATTTGAAATAGTTATAATTTATTCTATATATACAAATTGAAAAAACTTCAGTCACAATATTAATAATAATTACATAAGAAAAGTATAATAATTTTATTAGTAAGCTTTAAAATGTTGACTTATTTCAGAGTAATAATTATTTAAAAGAAACTATATTCGTAAAATTCAGCATTTAAATAATATATACAAGAAAACATGTAATTTTTCATAAAACACTGCCATAGCCATTTGTCTAAATGGTATGGAAAAGAATAAAACAGTATTAAACTAATTTAAAAACATTACATTGAAAACGCTAAAGTTTTATATAAAAAGTAAAATTCAATTACTGTGAAAATTTGGAGAATGCTCTTTTGGAACTTGCAGCTAAATTATTAAGTTCGTGCAATGAAATTCCATTGCATTTAGAAATTCCTACTTCTATTGACTGTGAATTTAACATTTCCTCCAAGTCGGTTTCAGTCAAATCTTCATCTTGCAATTCAAGCAATTCCTGAATGTCACTTGATTCTATCTGTTCGAACCCATCTCATCCTATTCCATTCGCGATTTCGGCTGTGTTTACAGTTTGCATTTAACAACATACTTTAGGCAAAGTTGTAATAAGATCTATTTTACTTTTTTTATTAGTACATTTGATGGGATTTACAAAGGATATTGGGTTGGATACCTATTGGAATCCTTTTATTATTATATATGTACTTATTAGATCCACGAATAAAAAAATTTTTAGCCGCGAATATAGGAATTGGGTGACATTTTATTAATCCGCGAATAGTGAAAGCGCGAATAAGGGGCTTTTACTGTATATAATTTCAAGGTTTCTAAATTTTTTATGGTCTTTGGTTAAATGATGATTAAAATAATTATTCAGGAACATGCTTTCATAGCAATGATCCCCTCTGACATACGAATTTGCTTAAATTCCTAATCGGAAACTTCCTATTTGTGACAATTATAATTATTTTAATTCTTAGAATAATAAAAAAGGTATTGGAGTTATTGAGGCGTTTTTAAGTGATATTTGTATTTTCAATTTCTTAATACTTTCACTTAACTGTAGATTTAAAATTAAGAATTTAGTAATTAAACGTGCGAGTCAGACTCAGTTGCATGTGAAAGGGTTAAGAAAAAAATTTGTACATGCCACTGAGGGTTAAACTCTTATACTTTGAGTGATGAATATTAACTCGCAATAGCTTCGAGTAGAGGCGGATTTCCACACAGACGGTGGTGGCGGTCGCTTCGTATCTAAAGTCCTGGGGGTTAGGGATGACGAATATTTTCAGAGCGGTTATTATATAACCAATATCAAAAAAGAAATACCAGTGATCAATACTTTTCAAAGAAGGGTGCGATTCAAATCCTTAACATGATCTTATTGGTGATATTTCGATTACAAGTCTTGAATCACGATAGAAAGTTACAATCGATACGATCTGTCCAATAGAAGCTCTCAAATAAGAATTCAGTCATTCACAGGGATAGGGATAGGGAAAGCTCCTTACACATTGAAGCACGTTCCTGGAACAGACCTCCCACTTAGAGCCGGCCTTCTGTATGAAGCATTTACTATATTTAGTACCTGGCAATGCAAGGAAAAGTTTTAACACAGTCTAGTGCATTACAAGTTTACACTGTTTTAACCGTATCTATTTAGGCTTCCCGACGAGTGTCGCTTAATGATTTAAGAGTAATGTTTAAATGCTTTTGTAGATTGAGAAAAGAAGCAATACAAACATTGCAATAATCAAAAAATAACGTGATATATACTGCTGGAAGTGACATCATAAATCAATAAATTAAAAGTGTATGTAAAAGTAAAAGTAAATAAGCCAGACTCACGCATTAATTGCATGAGAGCAACAGAGAAGTTTTTCTAGATTTTACATTTTTATATTTCATGTTGCTATTGAAGAGGATTGATTAATCCATGATTTAAATTTCATCTGACTCCATGTTAACGTTATGGAAGCAATCACTCTCACTTATTTGAAAAATATATTTTATTTATCTCGGACAACATCGCACACTTTCCACCTGGGAGCTCACTCCGCATGTATATCTCTGCGCTCTCTGTGAAGTGGGAATACTGTTATGTGGCGCTCAAGGCCATTTTATGTGATTTACGATGGATCATACGTCATGCGTAGGCGCTCTTTCTCCGAAAGAGGACGATCGTTACGCTATCGTTATTTTATGCATATTATCTACAATACATAATATCTAAATAAAGCTTACTTTATATTTCCGAATGAACTGAATCATTTACAATTTAGTTTTTGGAACTTTTTATTCTGTTTATATAATCCATAAATGCAGAGTCGTATTTACTTAGTAATTCTATTACACTTTAAAAATTCCCATTATTAGGCTTTTCGTATTATTACGTGGGTTCCACGAAGTGGAAGATTATTATATGCTAAAAATAGAATCACATCTACAATTCCTTGAAATAGTAATTTAAGGCATGGTATTTCTTTACTTATATTCATTTGGATTTGTTTTATCAACAGTCGAGCATAATTTAGTCGTTATAGTAATTCTTTCCAACGTGCGCATTGCTAAGAATTGATCGTTTGATTTATCGTCGTTTTACTTTTTGTTAGAATAACTTAATATAAACAAACATACACGGATGCACATATAAAAAATATTGGATTAGATTTAGACAAAAGTAGATAGCTGATGATTTAAAAGTCCATTTGAACCCAACCTCAGTCTTGACTTCTGGACACCAGACACGCTGCTCCGTCTTAACATGTCTGAAGGGGATTTCCTTATTCATAAATGAACTTTTTCCACCTTTTTATAGATGTCACTGTGATCTTTGTCTAATAAATGCGTCATTCGATGCTCAACCAGCCACATGGAAACAAGCTTGTAGACTTTTAATATGTGTAACATTATTATTGTTTAGAGCACTATTTTAATTCTTAATCAATCATAGTGGGGGCCCCCTTAGTCGCGGGGCCCCTGTGCATGGCACTCGCGCCGCACCTCCCAGATGGCCGGCTTTGTTCCCACAAATAGTTGTGGTGGGGCGGGTGGCGGAACCTATTAATCACATGCAGAGAGTTTCTCATTTCGCAAAGAATCATTGTCCCGAGCTCTCCCGATCTTATCACAAGATAACAACTATTGCTGGATGCAATTGCGTGGCTAGTCTTATTGTACGAATACCAGATTTATTTCACACTTAAATCTCCATAGAAAAGTATTTATTTAAAAAACGTTTCTGCAGATATTACACACTCCGAACAAATTTCATATTTGATATCCTTAAATGGATATAAACACCAGGATGACTATTTTTTAAAAAATTATTTGATATTCGCATGATTAAATTTTCTGTGCCTAATAGCATAAGAATTCCGTCGCTCTGAATGATTACCCATTAAAAAATTTTAAGCTCTTAAAATTAATGCTCAGCTCTAATAAATTTAAGCTCTTAAAATGCTAATGATATATTTTTCTTCATGGAATTTTAAAAATATCTAGAGCAACGCACAGAAACCAATACAAATGTCAATATTTTTATAAATGTATAATAGAAAATCTAAATGCTGACATCACGTATACATCAATACTTTTATTAACATAACATCAATATTATGGTTGACAATGTGGTAAAGACAAAGATGCTTCGTTTATTGAAATTTCGGAATTGAACGGGAAAAATTATGATCTTCGCATTAAAAATATTTGTTTAGTTCTTTTTGCAATAAACTGATTTTCTTTGGAATATTTTTCTATACTTATAATAAAGCTCAATGTGTGTGTGTGTGTGTGTGCGCGTGTGTGTGTGTGTGTGTGTGTGTGTGTGCGCGTGTGTGTGTGTGTGTGTTGGCGCTCTACAGGCCAGACCGTTGGACCTACAGCTACCAAATTTGGTACATGCATACCTTGGAGGTCCGGAATTTGCAACTCGGAGCCCTTTTTTCGAATTTTTAATTAGAATTAGAATTAATTAAAATTTAAGCGAAATTTCGACGTTTTTCCGTTATAACTTCCGAAAATATTATTGCACAAACATGATTTTTACATCAATTTAAAGATAAAAAAATTAGCTTTTCAACGGTGTCAGTTTTTTTAATTTATAACGTAAGCTTCTATTTTTAACGAATTTTTAAAGAAATATTTTAACCATGTTTTTATCACGTGCTTGGATAAAATAAAAGAATGCCGGAAGTTCAAATAAAAAAAATTATCATCGCAAAATAAATCTACAGAAATGCAACTTTCAGCACGTGACCGGATAAAATAAAATAAATATAAAATGTGATATTTTCTTTAAAAAATAAATGCAAAGCAAAGGATTCTAAGATCGTTTGCAATATCTGTATCATTAATTCCATAAATTATCTTAATTACAGTAAACCTGATTGAATTTAGACAGGATATGCATTGAAATCCGGACTTAATGGCATATTTATGTAATCGTTTGCAATATTTGTATCATTAATTCAATACTTTTTTCCCTTTCTCGCTTTCTTTGAAAAAAAAAACATATTTCATATTTTGGCAACATCATCGAAAAAAACATTTTTAATATTTTGGAAGCATAACCGATAGTTAAAACTGATTGATTTATAAAATTAAAGAATACTATTAGGAAAACGCGTTCTTTTAGAGCTTTCAGTCCATCATCTTAAAGAAAATATTGCTTTCAGGCCAATCAATTCCCGGGAATTACTTCTAGGCTAATGAATATGTGATTTAATTGAAAATTTTAGAACGCATTACTCATGGCGAACCAGCTGGTCGCCAAAGGCGGCTAGTAATTTAATAAAGTTAAATAATTTACCTTAATTTTTTTTTGCTTTTTTCCCTCCTTCTATAAAATGGTCTAGAAGCATATAAAAAAAACTTAAATAATAGTACCCAAAATTATAATCTCATAAATTTGCAAAAAATCATTTCAAGAAAATACCAGTAATGTTTACTGAGTCTCAATCAATTAAAACTAAAGATTAAAAAAAATCGAATTGAAATTTCTGAAAGTACAGGACACATTACTAATCTGGCATCTCTTGCTTTTCAGAAGTTTCACATCTAGAATGAAGGTAGGGTAGGGTTAACATAGTAACCCAAATGAAAATAATCCCCCTGAATCTCAGTGCATCTATATAATTAAAAAAAAACTGTTCTCTGCAGGATTTTTTTAATAATAATTCAGTCGATAATTTAATTTAACAACAACAAAAAAAAAGAGCATCATCTAAAATATTCTCACCCTTTAAATATCCAAATTAGTCAGTGTCAATAAATGATTAATAAAAAAATTAATAGAAAAAAAGATTTTTTTTTTTTCATTTTTTTTAACCTACAAAAAGTTAAAAATATTTTTTATATCTTAAACACAAAATTAATTGAATAATTCCTGAAAACTGTCATAAAAAGCACAAAATGTCTATTTATTTTATTGGCAAATGTTTTATCTGATCGGCTGAGCGTTTTCCGAGTTCAATCCTCCCAAGTTCCGACAGAATTATTTGACGAAACGGCATATCACTGATTGATAACCGATATTACTGTCAAAAGAAAGTGATTGGTCTTGGGAATTCTGCAGACAACTTGTGCTGAAAACCTGAAATTGCCTCAGACCAATAATATATGTAAATACGCTGTTGTTGCAATAAAATTTACGCTTTCGATCATTTTCGGATTCGCTTATAAGTTTAAACAGAGATGTGAATTTTCAAGCATATGAATTATTTCTATTACTACATACTGTTTATAAAAAAGAATATCCAAAATAAATTTGAAATAAACAAAAAATGAAATTTCTTTTATGCAACAATGTACGAAAAAATAGTCGCATTGGAATTTTGCATATTAATGAATAAAAATTTTGAGAGCTAAAAAACAAAACAGTGGCATTGAAATTCTTTTATGATACGTTAGATTCATAAGACATTTAGAAATTATTTTGTGCAATCTGAATACTTTGAAATGTTATAGTCTAAACTTATAGCCAATAAAAATGTTAAGTGTGTATATATATATATATATATATATGAATTAAAAATACTAATACTAATTTAAATATGACAACCCTTGTTCGCGCACGCATGTATTGTGTACAATTCTTAGCTTTTTTATATAAACACACATTTCCAAGCTAAATGATTGTTTGTTTGCACATAAGATTGTTAGGGAGAAAAACTGAAATTACTTTTAAATTAAATGTTCATTTTTGGAGAAATGAAGCCTTTTCAAATGATATAAAAAACCCTTTCTTAAAACAATTTTTCATATAGAATTATAGAATAAAAAATTTAAATTTCAAATTTACTTGCAAATCCATGAGATCCATTCAGCTTCTTCACCTGTTTCTCCATCTCTTCCTGCCACACTACTTGTCGAGTGTTCTCGATAAAATTGTTCAGGATGTCGCCAATTTATTTTTCGTATCGCGACTAACTACTGTTAATCTCCATATGACTCTTTGGTAAATCCTGCTTGAAGCGGTATGATCAATAATATATTTTTCATAACGTACTGATACATGCATTTGTTATGGGAAATATCACGAAGCAGAACGGATAAGTAGGCGATTTTTATCGTAGAAGTATTCTTTGCATCTGTTTCTAAAACTAACGATCGGCCTAGGTGGCGGCAAAAATAGCCCGAATAAAAATTAAGAAAAAGAAATAACTTATTGTAAATATAATTGAATGGATTAAACTAAACCAAAGGATAAGGGCATTTCTCATACCCGATTTACTTATAACTGTAATGCTTTCTTTTCAAGCAATTTTGAGTGAAAGTATAAAATTATAAAATGAAGAGTGAAAATAAATTGATTGAAAAATATAAAGAAAAAGGTTACGTACGAATTTATATTAATAATTAATGAAAAAATTGATTAAAAGTTTAATTGTAAATTTATATCCACGAACTCAACATTTTTTCTATGAATGGTGTAGTAATCTTTCTATCTAATTCTATGCTTCTTTGAGCACAATTTTGTAATCTTACTGATTACCAAAAACTTTAATATACTCCATGTTACTGAATAGTTTCACTATTATACATCTAAAAAATATTCCTTGGTATTGGCATTGTTTCTAGCCAATCTTAAGAAATATTTCAGTATTTAATATTCAGTATTTAGTGACAATTTTTGAATTTGAAGAGTTCATTTTTTTTAATTGAAAAATAATGAAATCCTTAGAATCTCCTTTAATTCAATTTGCATCAACAGATAATGGAAAGATTCTTAATAAAAGATATTGCAATGTACAATTTATCTAAAATATTAATAAACTGTAGTGAAAATACACTGAATGGTTAATAAATTTATAAATTTTTTCTCTCGCTCCACTTCTGTTATAATAATAACGATATGACGCCAGCATTTAAAATACTTTCTTCCGATTCAGAAAAAGATAATAATGATTTAATTATATGAAGGAGTTCTTTTTTTTTTTTTTTTGCCCGCCCAAAGCGAAGATTATGTTCTAAGTAGGAGATTTATACTAATACAACATATTAGTGTAAAAACTTTAGCAATATGCCGAAAATGTTAATGATGCTGATAAATAATTTTTTTAAACTTTTAAAAATACAAGATGGGTTTTTAAAATATTTTATAAAAATACATAATCAAAAGATTAAAAAAATTTAACTGGTTTCTGTTGCTTATATGGAAATTTTAGATGCCTCTTCCTCGTTTATCTGAGTACTTCAGCCTAACCTTAAAAAAAAACACGTTCAAAAATATCATTATAATGAACAAAGGAAGTCTGAAGATTTCATAGATTTAACTGGAACAGGGTCAATGCAAGCACACTCTTATAGTTTTACATTTTCTCATCATAAATTTTACAGCAATCTGTGGTGATATCTTAATAAGCCAGTAACTACCACTAAACATTGGTGGCCATTTTTGTATAGTGGATACATCGCAGGTTCGATCCTTGGCGGAATTCAACCTACGTATTGGCACAATTCCGCCAACACATTCGCCAAATTGATGACCTCGGACGTGATGAATTTTCAACAGCTCTCTTAGCGCCATCTCTCCATCAGCAACAAAGTCGTCAGACTCACTTGACGCAGCAATACAAAGTCGTCATACTCACTTGACGCAGCAACGCAAAGTCGTCATACTCACTTGACGCACCAACGCAAAGCCGTCAGACTCACTTGACGCACCAACGCAAAGTCGTCAGACTCACTTGACGCAGCAGCAACGCTCATATACTAGCCATAACGCTTGGTGCAATAAAATCGTTCGTCTCTCAACCGAACTCACTGGTAGGGGAGTATTGTGGTGACATCTTAATAAGCCAGTAACTACCACTAAACATTGGTGGCCATTTTTGTATAGTGGATAAGTTACTGGACTTCAAATCCGAACATCGCAGGTTCGATCCTTGGCGGAATTCAACCTACGTATTGGTACAATTCCGCCAACACCTAAGCCAAAAATCTATTCGAATAATAATTTTTGAAACTTTCAGTTCTTTTATCAATATTGATGTCAGTTTTATACCGAAACGTGAATTGAAAAAGAAAAGAGAATAAAGAAATAAGTTTGAAAATAATACTAAATAGAACAGAAAGCGACCAAACTAACTATACTAATTATTTAAAATATAGTAAAAAATATTGATGTCATTAAAAAATAATATATATTTGAGCAAATTAATTATTACTATAGGTGGTAATTTATTTTTAAAAATGTACTTTGAAATATTTAAGTAATTATTTCACTTATAAGCACATAACTGATTTATTTTTATTCTTTTTTGATACCATTTCTAAATGGAACTTCATGCTAAAACGGAAGCACAAAACAGCATCATAGAGAGCGCTCAAAAAGAAAAAATTAAGAACTATCTGCTAAAGCGGAGGTGCAAGAACCGCTTCACACCTAATAGATCAATACATCATATGTCTCGCACTGAAAAAACGAATGGTTAGCCGAAGCCGGTGAGAGCCACCGCTCGCTTTGTTTACTACTCGACGCGAGCGAATACAGGTAAGAGAAATTAATTCTCAACCTGTTGCAGCGTTTTATACTGTTAAAAGGAAGTATAAAGTTCATAGAAGAGCTACGAAGGTAAATATGAATAATTCATTGAAAATAAACGAGTTTAATGAAGATGTTTTAAGTAATATTCCAGAGCCGGCCATCTTCATAAAGGGGCTCGGGTGCAAAATACCATTTGGAACCCCAAATTTTTGTTAAGTCAAAAAAAAAAAAAGCATGAACATATGTTAATATTGTACGTTTATTTACAATTATTTATTACTTATGAAAAATTACAATTGTTTTCCAATGTTTTTTTTTCGATCCTGAAGTGTTATTAAACGTCTGCACAATGATTGACCGAAGAATTCTTCATTAATTTTAATTTGCCGAAAGAACTGCTTTCAGCACTATCTGCACATACAATCAATGTAAAGAATAAAGTTTTAACATAGCTAATATATTTTAAATAATTCATTACAATTATTATTCATTATAATAATTATAATTCAGTATGTTTATTATTCAATATAACTATTTGTATATTGTCTTGGGCTTTATTTACATCTGTTATATTCGAAATCAAATCCCGTAGCAAACCAACTTCATGAATTGGATTTTTCTATATGTATTTGTTATAAAACTTTACAAAATTTTTTGGAATATTTTTCTAATTTATGTAAATAAGTTAATTATTAAAATAATTTATTAATGATTGAAATTATAAATTTTCTATAAAACGAATGAATTTGGAATATTTTTACAACTAATTTTCTGTTTGTACAATAACAATACCAATTTTAATGTTAAAAAATAACATATAAATTCTTCTACCAGGTTTTCTTTTAACATCATTTTCAAATGTTTCAGAATACAATCTTTTTCAAGAAAATGTTCTGAAATATTCAAATTATGTGCTATAACTTTTGCTATTTATAAAAATGTTCCATTTTGGATTTTAGTTTAAATTTTGTTTGCTAAATTAATTTAAATCTGTCAATAATAATAGCTTTTACTTTATTGATAGTATTTACTTTGGGCAGTTTTGCAAACCATACTATAAAACATAAAATAAAAGGCTTTTCATGTATAAAATTAAGCAGATATTTCTAACGGAATTATTAGACATTACAAAGTTGGTTAAATAGTGTTTTAACTGAATCGGTTTTGGTTTTCCCAACCAATATTGCATAAGAGTTTAAGAGTTATTTTAAATGTTTTTGTAGGGTTTCCCATCTTTTTGTTGATTCCAAAAATAAGCATTATAAACGCTGCTCTAACTGAAAAAACATATATACTCCTGACAGTGACAAATTAATATGTTAAAAGAGTATGATAGGCGAGACACATAAATTGTATGAGAGTTTAGAGCAATTATTCTAGATTGTACACTTATATATTTCCCTTTCATTGCTACCGTTGTTATATGCCTGCCCACTACAATTCATAATATCTAAATCATGCACATGCACTTTTTTTAATAGAGTTTTTACTAGTCCTTCAGTCACATTGGTTATTGCAACAAACCATATAAATGATTTATTTATTTATGGTTAATCTTTTCTCATCAAAATTTGCATACCTAATGATGACTGAAGTTTGTTATAGCCACCTCTAAATCATATAACTTGTTCATTTATTATTCTTTTGGAAAATAGTATGTAACAAAATAAATTTTTTTAAAAAAGCCGAGTCTGGTTTTTAAAAAAAATATATTAATTAGTTACAAAGCTGATTTTCACAATTTGACATTTTTTTTAAAGCAGTGCACAATTAAAAATGACCTAACTTTAATAATATTTGTGAAACTCCTTTTGTATTATACAGGTTCAATTTTAATGCAACATTTTAAACTTATCAATTACAATATTTGGTTATAAATCTGCATGGTTATAAACCATATTTGTTATTGTTATTTTAGGCATTATTTTCTAATTCAATCATATTTCTATAAACATATGGTTCTTCAACGAATTTCACAGTTTTTACATTTCCATTGCAAGATTGTATGGAACCTTCTTCATTTGAAGCTTGAATTGTAACTTCTGAAGTTGAAGCCATTTCTTTTCCAGAATCAATTCGTTGATAAGAAAACAAATCTACTTGTGACTTCTCGAAATTTAGTTTTTTTTTCCCTTACTTTTCTGCTAATTTAATTTTTTGACATCCAGGAAGATATTTCCTTGGAATACATGATTAGATCTGACAATATTAAATATGTTATAGTATGAATTGTCAAAATATATGCATTTAACTTGATATGGTAAATGATTGTAAATGTGCTTGCCTTAGGTTTATAATATGTTGCACACTTTCAATAGACTGTATTATATTTGTGAATTTCGTATATTTCCAAACCCATTAATTTTTCCATTTAAATTTCTTCCTCCATTCATTCCATTCTGCGATTGTTTAGAATATTATTTTAGTTCTTGATCATGTTGCGGCCCCCTTAATCTTGCGGGCATGATGCATAGTTTCCTCTACACCCTTCCTTCCAGATGGCTGGCTCTGTAGCATTACCATATCAAACAAATTTGTAGTTTTTTCTATTGTGATATATTGCATGAAATAAATGGTGAAGGGCCTCAAAATTGTTCTTATTCTAAAAGATGTATTTACTGTGGGAAAACATTCTTTTCAATACTCATTTTCAAATCACCTGAAGAAATTTAAAAGCCCGAAAACCAGTTTTTCTAAACTTTATGGAGCTATGTTTAAAGTCCTGTTCTTCTAAATCCTCTTTTTCAAACCATTTTAAGCAGTGCAAAAAAAAAAAAATCTAAGCTTGTATTTTCTTGGACTTATCCAGAAAAAATTATTGTAGTGTTTTGGAAATATATAATACATATCTGATAGAATCAGTGGCAAAACCTGCTGTGAATTTTGAAGCAAGTAGAAATATTAGTTTAACATCTTCATTTTCAGACAAATTAAAATTTTCCTTAGTTAAAAGTCACTTCCTAGAGTTTGTGAATTATGTTTAAAGCCATACTGTTCTAAATCCTCTTTTTGCAATAATTTAAAGTGTTGCTATGAATAAGGGTTTTAGATTGTACCTTGTTTACCAAATAAAAATAACTATTGTGCTGGACTTTAAAAACTTTCACAAGGAATCAGTTGTAAACCCTAATGCAGATAGATATAAATACAAATCAAGATCTGTATAGTTCTCAGTTTATGAATAATACATATGAAAAATCACTATAAAAAAAGGTTAAAATAAGGTAGGTTTTACAGCAATGATAACTTAAAAATCGTGAGGTAACATTAAATTCTATCAAGAAAAATGAACTTTTTTTAACTTCTTTTTTTTATGTGTGTGTGTGTGTGTGTACAGTCTGATTGTAATCAAGCCATAGATTATCTATGGCATTTGAATAAGCATCTTGATGTTGTGCATCGAATTCAGAATGTTAAAACATTTTCTTTTGATTTTTTTTTAAGATTTAGCTTGAAGCTGGAAGTTCTGCTACTTAATTTTTTCCAGAAATTAACAGGCAATTTTTTTTTTTCTGCATAAAACATTTTAATATTATGTTTGCTAATTTTTTCTCCTCTTATATATCAATTAAATCAAAAGTGGAATGATATGCTGGCTTTTAAAATAAAAAAAGGAGTAATACCTTTCTATCTAAATTATTCAGTGTCTGTGTGTACATGAACATAAAAATTTAATGACTTGCATATTATCTAGTTTACAATCATATAATGGGTATGAAATTACACGATACCACCCACTTAAAGTAAGTACATGTGATTTAATTAAATCATATTTATTGCTATCATTTCCTGTTTAAAAAATAGTTACTTAATGTGTGGTAATGCAGGTTATTGTGATAAAAGAAATTCTGCTGAACAAAGGAAATTTTTCTCTCTCTGAAGCTTGTACAGTCTTATACAAGCTATCTACATAATTCGGTAAAGCCAATTAATAATGCCATGTCTGTTTTTTATACTTGAAGAAATTTAAAAAAGAAGAAATATAATCCTATTTTAATTTTCAAATTACAAATATTTTTTATTATCTTTAGATTTTCTTGTTTAGATAGGTTACCAAATCATGAAAATTAATGTGTTGGGTCTTTCTAGCTGAAGCTCAAAAGGAATACTTATTAAACATTATAAAATCCTTTGCATTGATGCTACCCATGGTACAAACCATTATGATTTTTTTTTCTTATATTTTTTCATTACATTTGCAAGATGAGTATGATCAAGTATATTCCTCTGCTCATTTTATTAGCAATGATTTCGATTTTTGAACATTGATGGCTTTATTTTCCAAATTCCCAATTTAAAAGTGAAAACAGTCTTGACTGATGATGTTGTTTTTCTTTTAATGCTTTTAATTCTCTATTTGGTTACAATACCTAACATCTACTGTGTCAATGGTATGTAGAGCATACTTGGAAAAGGCAGTTATTGTTAAATTATACAATAAACGTCTCATATGAAAATGGGTACTTAATAATCAAGAATTATTATTATGAATTAGTAAATATTTAAATGAGTGCAATAATTTTATTATATTGTAAAAATTATTCTGATGGAATAGCATTTAGGACTACATGCTATGTACAGTTTTTACATAGCAACAGCAAAACAAATAATTTTTGTGAATTGTTTTATAAACATTTAAAAAATGTATATTTTAAATGAATGAAACGTGTATATATATATATAGGCCCATAGATAGCTAATTTCAACCTTTTTAAAGATGAAAATAGACTTTTTAAAGTTTTCTTCTAATTTTGAAAATAATGTTCCTTTAAATTCAAATTTCAATAAAATTATTAAAAGTATGACATGGGAGTAAAAATTCCAGTTAATGATATAGTTAAACATTATGACCAGTGGTTAGTATATTCACAGACAAAAAGGAGATTATACACACACACACACAAAAAAAAATTACAGATGTTTATTAGATCATTGCTGTTTTAAATGTTCTAATGTTAACCATGCAGTAATTTGTAATCATTTGTATATATGTTCTTGTGAAGACAATAACCTTTGCAATCATACTTGTAAAGTGTTGAAGGGTAATTTTTTATCTGAATATTTTAATACAAAAGAAGTTGAATATTAATAGTTATATTCCGGGAATTTGGAATTAATTAAAACTTCTCGTATTCAAGAGGCTATGTTAACTGATGTAAGTTTTTTTAATACTTTGGTATCTGTTGCATGTGGAGATGTCAGTCAAAAATGATCCTGCTCCTGCCATACCTCAGGTATATATTACTCTCAATCATGAAATCCTCCCACAGTTTAAATTTTTTTATACTTCATAAAGTTACAAGAAGAAGCAATCATTTCATGAAAAAAGTGAGGAATGGCAAAGATAAAATAAATATTTTGATGAACCAGATAAAGCAGCTTTCACTTAACAATCTTAACCTATGTGACAAATTTCCAAATGTTTTAGTCTTGATGAAAAAAAGTTGTGATGATCCTGATGGTCATATAAAGCAAATTACTCCTTTAAAAGTCTTATTCTGTTGACAATTCCATTTGTGTTAGCCTTAATATATTTAACAAATTAAATAAAATGAATGTAGATATTCCATTTGCAACAATAACTTAATAATAACCATCTTTCTTTTATATATTAAAATCATTTTGTTTCCTTGAAGGAAGAAAATTATCTAAGTTATGTGTAGTGAAGTTTTAAAAAGAGTTGACTGTATGATTCTGTTATTGGTGCATTTCTTTTTTTTATTAACTGAGAATTTCGGAAATTGTTAAGCGATAGAATCCTTGCAGTGTTTTAGTTTTTAAGCAGAAGGATATTCTTAAATTTTCTTGGATTCAAGAGTTACCAGATCTAGATTTATTAATAATCCCAGTCAAATAAAATTGCCTTTAGACTGTTATCATTAATATAAAACTTAAAATATTTGGATTTTATCCACTTGGTGGCAGACCAGATAATAATGGTGTAAGATTTTAAATAAATTACTTAATTCAGAAAGCCACTGACAGATAGTTTTTCCACCTCATATAAAACAAACTGATGATTTTAATTGTGGATCCTGTATATGTTTTTATACACATAAAAATTGAACAAATTTTCTTCAACTCAGAATGTCAAAATATTTGTATTTAGAGTGCTAATGTTTGAACAGGTTATTAAAAACTTAAATTTGTAAATATTTTACTATGAAAATTTTAATTTTGATATTAATTTAAAAATAATAAATTTTAATTCATTATTTATTTTACTTAATTTGAATTATTCCATGTTAATTTTAAATTTAAACATCACAAATAAATAATTCCCAATGACTAATTTTTAGTGATTGTCTAGGGATTTCTGTCTTTCTCTTAAGTTTAATTTTTTTGAAAAATATTTTATGGTCAGTTCATGATTGCTAGTTTCAGTGAGAATATATAATTTTGGGAAGAGAGTGCCTTGAAGTTGTCAAGAAAAGGTAAGTGATTAAATTTAAAAACTTAGTCACATATTCAAAACAGAAACTAGCTGATGATGGAAGTGATATATTGGTAATTGTAAAGAAAAGGGGGGGGGTACCACTTTTAACAGTATATATCTAAATATATGAATGTGTTACTTTATTCTTGTCTCATTCTAATAGGTTTATTAAATGTAATTTTTGTTTAACGAATATAATTTGAATTAATATATCAATAAAAGTTTATTCTGACCAAAAATAGTACATATTTTTATAAGAAATAAAAGGGCTTAAACTTTTACACTACAGTTAATAGTGTATTTTGTATTTGAATTTATTTTCTCTTGCCTTAAAATCAAGGAACAAATTCCTAGTGATTTAGTTGAAAACATTGTTCAGAGATTTTGTTTTTAACTTTTAAGAAGTTCCTTTATGGGGAAAAATATTAGCATCAGGATAAATCCATTTAAGAAATCATCATTAAAACAATGTTGTTATATTATCTATTCATGATCTGCATATTTTATTATTTTTTCATACTTGTTAAAAAGGCCCTTAAAGGTAATGTACTTGTTTCTTTCATTCAACTTTTCTTTAAAAACTTTTAAGTCAAACATGGCGTAAGAAAAGGTTACGTTATTACTTTTCACAGATTAGAGATTTCTAATGATTGTCAATTATTTAATTTTTCCATTTATATTTATTATTTGATTTCTCTTTGCATAGGTAATAAATATCTTAATCTTCTGGGTGTCATTAATTATATAAATGTTTCCCAGATATAGTTTTATATTTTTAAATTTTGGCATATGCAATAAATTTATCTTATTAGTGCTTGAAATAATATTTAAAATCAATAAATTTAATAAAATTTATCCATTTCATTGGCCTAGAGCACTGAGAAAATGTCATATATTTATAACTGAACAACGAAATAGTGCCAAAATGGAGACAAAATTTAGATTTAAAAAAAATATTTATAATTATTATTTAAGCAAATTATTTATGACTTTTAAGATTTGTATATTTAAAAAGTAATTAATATAGTGGTAAAAAATAATATAGTGATACTTGAACTATCTTAGCAATGTAAAAAATAACATTTCCTTATTTTATGCTTCATATTATATATTACACAGCATATTTTTCTAGTATGTTGCTTGGACTTAGATGACAGAATATTTTTTTGGAAAATGTGACAAGTTTTTTGCCAATATGCAACATAAAAGGCAATGTCTATGAGGTTAAAAATAAAATAAAATAAATCTCTTTGCAATCTTGTTTCCATAATGTAATGAATATATTTTCTAAATATTGTAAAATTTCAAATTATGAGTTAACTCTTTATAAGCAAAATAAGTGTGTGATAAATCGGAGTTTCAAAATATAGCAACAAAGTGAGTCATAAAAGTCGGCTCGTTCTGTAGTAAAACCTTTTCTGTCAAATGCTGACATTGATTGATTGTACCTATATGATGTGAATGGGAAATCCCAATGGAAAAATAGAATGTGAACACTAGATTTTATTACCATGCTTTTCACTTTTAAACTTCAGATTAAGAAAATAGGTTTTTGCCCCCCCCCCCCGGGAAAGGGCTGTTTTTTTTTGCCCCTCCCTGTGAACTTCAGAAAGAATGAGTGTCATTTATAGAAAAAGATTAATTAAGCGATTAATTAAGCTGTGTTAAAATTCGAAAAAGAAGTTTCTCATAATGTATGTATATTATTTTTGGATTATTTTTTCCTTACCAAATTTAAATTTCGATTTATATTACTACATGTTTTTTTTTTTGGTAAATTAAATATACTGGATTTGAAAAACTATGAAATTAAGGTAAATTTCATTTTTTATTTAAGAAATGAGATTTCATTGTAGTATTTGCAAGTTTTTTTTATCTTCTATGTTCTAGTTCGGGCGTGATTTTTCTCCTTCTTTGTTCTGGTTTGGGCATGGTTTTTCTCCTTCTGTGTTCTAGTTCGAGCATGGTTTTTCTTCTCTGTTCTAGTTCGAGCATGGTTGTTCTATCTGTAAGTGTGAGAATGTGCATCCCTGTAAAAAGGGGTTGTGCCTGCGAATGTGACGCATGAAGTAGCTAAGTCGTACTCTTGACCCTAGTTGGCGCTACTGAAATAAACAAGAGACGCCCACTCTGCTTAAATCGCTGACAGACTTGTCCACAGGCTTGTTAAAAGTTAGAAGTCACAACAACAACAAAGATTTTTGCAATAAATTTCAGTGAACGTTATTCTGTCTAAATAATAAAAACACAATTCCCCAAATGATTGAAGATCGTATTCAGTTAACTTTTTTTTGAATTGCAAATTAGATCTTTATTTCGACTTTGAAAAAAAGAATGCATTGTGATCAGAGACGGGGTGAAAGGGTAGAGGGTACTCTCCTTAGATTTTTTTTTTCCTTCCTGTACCGACAATATTTAAAAAGAGTTTGAAATGTGATATTCTATTCTGCACATAGATGACATGCAGATAAATATAATTTCAGTATTTAAAAATTAATGTTTAAAAGTCGATGAAATTTTAATTCTCAGGTCAGTATTTTTCAAAACACACACTGGGAATTCGTTGAAGTAATTTAGTATCGGAAGATAGGTTTTTACTAGAATTGTAAATCTAGTTTTTCTGTGCGCGGGGGGGGGGGGGAATGCCACTTCTGTTTCATGCAATTCTTGTATTTATAAAAAGGAGCTTTTGAATAGCATTTAAAAATGTATTATTTTTATTAGATAAGCAAGTAATTCATATTACTCTTTTATATATCGATCGATTCTCCAGAGTTGGAAAATATCAGGATACATAACCATATTAGGGATGATTTTATTAATAAATAAGTATACACGGTATTGTATTAAATTCGCTACCTTATCGAAGAAATAAATGCCAACTGAAAAGAGAAAAAAAATCAGCATTATATATATTTTTTATTTTTACTTCCACAATTTTTAGTAAACTGGTGTCATTTTATTGTTTTTCAACTATGGAATTTTTCGATTTGTATGTATGCAAATTTGATGTATCAAAAGAAAGGTCGAATGAAATTTCATTTACTAAACTTCAATTTGATAATAACAGATAACTAGGTAATAAATTCAATGCAAGTTAGAAACGCAATGAAAAGATTAATCCTGGAGATAAAAGAAAAAATTGCTGTGTACTAAAAGATAATGTTGTAGGGTACTTTAATGGGAAATGTTTTTGTAATCATTTTATAGTTTAAAAAATGCTATCAATATTGCCTTCTTTAGATTTTAAAAATTATCCTTGCATTTTTTTTCAGTTCTTGTAAATTCTCAAATGTGTCCCATTTACAGTTTTCAACTAATTTTGAAAGTCAGGCTTTAAATGAAATTCGATATTTTATCTTTAATCCCTTGAATTTTCTTTTAAAATAATGTCTAAATATAGCCTGCCGAATTTAATGTCAAATATGTTTTGGTTATTTTAATTATTATGTTATTTTAGTGCATAAACTAAACGTGTATCCACTTCCAAATTCGTTTTCTTAATTAAATATATATTAGAATTACTATTAAAATAAACAGGGTTTTAAAACCAGTGGGGTCTCCTCAAAACTTTCTCCCTTAATAATGTTATCCTCGGGAACGCCTTGCGTGACATTGCCGCACAATAGTTACAAATTATTAACTTTTGGAGTGAATTCAGCATTTTTATTGAATTTGATTTGCAATCCTTGTCTAATTTTTTGGCGATTATTCCCTGACATACGGTTAGTAGTATCCGAAACTTGAATCTGTGTTTCAGATTCTCCTTCCCACCCAATCAAAACAAAAAGGTGTGCAGAACCAATATAATTTTGTATGTTAGTCCCAAAATCAATTGCCAGATTTGATATATTTGTCACTTCTTTTTTGAGTCATTGCGTTTACATGTTTCTGAAAGTACACCCGATAGACGGTCAACCTGTAGTTGGATTTAGCTCAAAATTTGGTGAAGGGTGTACATTGTATTTATTAAATCTGTTCCGAATGTTATCTATCTTGCTCTCTTCGTTTTGTAGCTATTGCATTCAAAGAGAACCGGACAGAGATTTCCTCTGAAGGAATTTTGTAAACAATATGATAGAAATCTACGAATTTGATGTAAACTCGTTTCATTATTTTATCCATCTAGCTCAAAGCATTCTTTTTGTTGTTGTTGTTATCTTTGTCTAAAATATATTTAACATTTTATATAAATTGCAGGTAAAAAAACGCACAATAAAATTAATTTCATTGAAAAACTTATTTTTGTAATTTTAGAATAATGTAAAAACGGTTTTTGTCTGATATACTTAAACGTTATTGTAATTCTAGGTGCAATGATCTGTTCTGTAGACCATTTTGAATGATTTTTGTTTTATCATGTATGTTGGAATTATAAACAGTACTCCAGTCTATAAAAATTGTCATGTTAGAAATAAAATTCAAATCTTTGTACTATGTACCATATTTTGGTTCATTAAATATTTGTTGCATGTTGTATCATTTTTGTAACATTTCTTATTTTGTTAATACTATATTCTTTGATAATGCAATAAGCTGTAAATGAAAAAAAAAAAATGCATGAATCAGAACCTGATAATTAATAGCAGACCAAGATTAAATTCTGTATGGGGCATATAGGTTATACAAGTTTGAGGGGGGGGGAGGAGTTTGAAATGTTTTGGATGTAAAACGAATTCGAAACTTTCTTTATAGTCTTCAATTATTTTCTTTATTAAACTTAAAATTATATTTTTTAGGATTATATGGGTATATAAATAATAACACATCAATTACTTTAAAAAAATCAGCAATTTTTGCTATTCATGGGAATAATTTCAATTATTTCTCTAAGTTACGTATTTGTTTTTTGAATTTGCGATTTCATAGGTATTTCGGAAAATCGATTTTCAATTAACCAGAATTATACACCAATTTTATTTTTATTGTTTGAATTAAATATTTCCAGAAAATGAAGTACCGGGACATTTGATTTTTGGTAACTTAAAGGCCTTATCACGCGGTGAAATATTGTCCGCACTTTCCGTTAGCAACGACAACGAAGTGACGTCACTTCAAAGTTTCACATGATTGGTTGAATTTCGTATGCTGACAATATTTCCGTCACTATCGTAGGCATTTTCAAACTGGTTAAAAAAAGTTGTCAATTGACGAAAAACTTGCTTGACCGGTTCTTGAGGGTAGAAATGGAAAAGTGCGGACAGTATTTCGCCGTGTGATAAGGCTTTAAGAAAAATAATTTCAGTATTTCATCAGCTATTTTAATTTAAAAATAAATTTTAACAAAATAGTAAATTGTTAAAAGGAATGAAAATTAAACGCTACCCTTTTTTGCTTCACTATAGTATGTGTAGAGATGAAGTTGCTATGTAATTAAAATGTTTAGAAACTGAAGATTAATTTAAAGCCAGTAAAAGGTTTATATAAAATTCGAGATATTTTAAGAATTGAAATTTTAAAGCATTCATTTGATCCGGATATAATTGGCAACAAATATAGTCGTTGAATATTACTGACTTTGCTTGTACTTAAAAAAATTATTAGGAACTATATAAATGCTATTTATTATTCTTGCATGAAACTTCTGTATATAACTTTAAATATGCCTAATTTCTCAATTCTTTTAAAAATACGTAACATGCATGCATTTTAATATCATAAGATGTTAATTTATACACCTTAACTAAAATATTGTTTTAAAATTCTAAACGCATTACATAACGTCTGTATGAGACCTTCCATTAAAACGGTTTAAAATATCCACCTTCACACGAAAAACAAGTATTCGATAGATTAATAAATTTTACCTTGATGGAAAATGAAAGTTTTTATATTGGGCATTTATATTATTGAAATAACTAGTTCAAACCGAGCCAGAAAAAGCAGTATGCTGGTATATATACATATATAACATTGAAAAAAATACAGAAAACATGCTATTAAATTATATGTATTTTATTGAAATTTGGATATATTTTTAAATTCTTAATATTGAACATGGTTAAAGCAGATGGTATTGGAATATTTCAAACACATTTCGTATAAAATTTAGTACTTAAAAAACATTGCATGGTTGAAGCATTTCGTTAAATCTCAGATTAATTTACACATATTGCAAAAATTTATTTACACAAATAATGAAAAAAATTATTTGCTGCTGGATGGTTCAGTGTGAGGGGAAAGGACTCGTATATGAGTAAATACATTTGGCGTACTGGCTGTTATTACTCCAGTTACTACTTGTAGGCCACTGTTTGTTGTGTGTTGCTTGTGTGCGCCTGGGCTGTGCATTTGTTGTCTGCGTATTCGTATCCTTCGTGTTAATAAAATCGTCATATATTATTTAGGTCTGTTTATTTTGTTTTTTCATCGACTAATAAATCGAAAGAACCCCGAATTCATAACAATACTTATACAATCAACTATCTCTTTTTAGAAAGATATATAAATAACAGTCGCTTAAAGGTAAAATTATTTAATAACTTGAAAGGGGAAAAAATTAATGAAAGTAAATTTCCAAATGTTCTAATAATATTTCAAAAAAAAAAAATCGCATAATTACCCCCCCCCCCCTTTTAAATATTGTCTTTGGAAAAAAAATGCTGTAAGAATCCTAAAATTAAATAAATAAATGCAAAATGTTTAGGTACAAACTAAGTTTTTTATGCTACTTCAAGAATTTTTGTGTAAGCGGGCCTGGCGCACATTAAATGTCCCCCGCTGTAGAGGTGTGAGAGTTAAGAGAAGGAATGTTGGTCTAAGTATAATTGTCCTGATGTAACCCCAGTTCAGATTTAATAAGCCCGTCCCAAATTACCTTTTCGGTTGCTTCAAAGCAGGAAGAAAGTACACTGAGTGAAAAAAGTAGAAGGGCAATAGATTATCTTTAATAAATGAATAATACAACATTTTTTAAATAATTATTTTACATACAAAATTTTTACAAGCAGATACCTGTATCTACATAAAACAAAATAAGACACATTTTTAAAAAAGTACACTTAATTTTAAAATTCAGTTTTGACAATGTCATAATCTAAGAAAAAAGTAGAAGGACACTTTTTAAAAAAAATGGGTGTACTACTACTGCTACTAATGATGTATATTCTTCTTCCATTGGCTCGAATTACTTCAAAGATTCTGTTGGGCATTGAACTATATAAAGATTGAATTTCTGTTTGGCAAAATTTGTCCCATACACATTCTAATGATTTTTGCAGTTCATCTAAAGATTCTTAACTGTTTCCTCCCTCGTAAACGCGACGTACAATCATTGACCACAAGTTCTCTACAATGTTGAGATCAGGACTTTTGGTAGGCCATTGTAAAATACGAATTTTGTTTGCTGCAAAACAATTTTTAACACCATTTGCTGCCTGAATTGATGCTGCGTCTTGTTGGAAAACCCAACCACCTCTTCCTAACTCAGGGCCATATGGAAGAAAATTTGAGTTTAGAGTCTGGATGTAGTCTTATGGTTCTGTCTACCATTTAGAAAAACTATATTTGTTCTACCTCCATAACCAACTGCTAACAAAACCATTAGACCACCTTCTCCTATTTGTCGAGTAGAATAGCCTCTTCTTCATTACCAAGACAGTGTCAATAGTACTGATGACCGTCTGGATCATCCAAATGGAATTTTTTATCATCGGAGAATTCAACTGAGATCCATTCGGAGTTCCAATACATGTAGTCTTTAGTCCACTGCAGTCGGTGTTTAATGTGTCCTTCATTCCACTTCGGATGGTGCTTCCGTTTTTTGAAGATGAACTTTTTTGAGCTTTTTATATAGTTATAAACAGTTCTTTTGGTTACATATGTTATCCCTGATAGGCATTGAGCCTTGTTGACACTTCCACCTGTATTTTTGAACTCACGAATGATTTTTCTTTGATCACGTTGTGTAAGTTTTTTTGGCCTTCCCGTCTTTTTTCTTCTGTCACTTTCAGGGTTTCTTATGAAGTTCGAAACAGTATTAGGACTGATACGTAGTTGCGGTGCAATCTTTCTTACACCTTTTCCTTCATTTTTATTGGCAACTATTTGGCCCTTCTGGAACTCAAGGGTTTTCCTCTGGGCATTCTAAAACCAATAAAAACTATGAATTCCTAACTAAATTCTTTATTCTTGACAAAAAGTAAAAGAGTACACCAACCTTTATGGTTTCCAACATCTTCAAAATCAATTTTTCGGATGTGTCCTACTTTTTTCACACACCGAAAGTTGTTAAGTATTGAATTCTCAACCTTAAATAGAGATAGCAAAAAATTTCTCACCTAACTTAAATTAAAACATTAACAAAACAACCAGTTTAAAAAATCAGATCAAAAGCAGTAAGATTAAAGCAAAATGTACAAAAAAATGACTGTCCTTCTGCTTTTTTCACGCAGTGTATAACTAAATTCAACCCTTAAATCTTTGTTCAACTCTTAAATCTTAAAAAAAGTTTTATATGGCATTCTTATTTTTGCATGCACGAAAAGAAAGGAGATGGGTGTGATTGAATACACACTGATATTGTAGAAAAGTAAATTCAATTGCAGATATTTTTGTGTCACATTAAAAAGAAACTTTGAAGAACTAAATAAAATTCTAAACAATCGACAAATTCGAAATAAAAACCACTATGCTTAATTTATAATAAATCAAAATTAGAAAAAAGTAATAACCAGGATTAGGGTAGGGGGACTAATCCAAAATCTTAATAATAGAAGTTGATGTATATGTTACTCAGACATTCCCATATTCAAAAAATTTTACAGTCGTCAAAATCAAGGTTTTGTGGTCCAATTCTTACAACTTTATGTCCAAGCTTTCATCGAATTTCTATGTCGGATCTTATGATCACATTAACCCCATTTCTCACAAATATTTTTTTTACTATGAGGAAGCCAAGAAAAGTTAATTAATCCCAATTCTAATTGCCGTTGTCGTAAACAAACTAATCTCTTTATATGTCACTTGATGCTACAAGATATGAACAAAATAAAACTGTCTAAATGGAAATTCTGTTGACTTTTCTGTAATTTTTTCGTGAAATACGTGTTTAGTAGTATTAAAAAAATCAGTTAAAAATATGCGTTATAAACAATAATTAAAAATAGTTAATGATTTAAAAGTCATAAAAATACATTGTGCAGCAAAAAAACAAAAACCTCGGAGGAAATTATTGTATCATAGAATAGAAGCTAATTAATTTCTTTTTGATTTTTGTTCATTTCTTTTTGTTTACCAGTTCAGTTATAACATTTTATAAAGTATCTTTTAGTTTATGTACTGATTTTTGACCTTTTTACAATGTCAAGCAAAAAATATGCTATTTTAAAGTTGGAAAATGAACAGTATGAAGTCGTTCGTTTCCTTAATGTGCCTCGGAAAACAGTATCTGATGCAATCTATCGTTTCAAAGAACTGGGCAATGATGATCAAATTCCAGGAAGTGAACTAAAACGTATGGTGAACTCTTTCAGTAGCCGTAAGGTTATTAAAAGGCAAGTTCAATGAAATTTGAAGATTTCCATGAGAGCAATTGCTAGTGAACCGAAAATGAGGGACCGATCAGTGCAACGAATGGCAAAATCAGAGCTTGGACTGAAGCCTTACAAGGTCTAGAATGGTCAGCTTCTCACTGAAGAAAACAAACTCGTGCAGCTTCAAAGACGCCGAGAACTTTTGAAACGGGCCGCATGTCAGCACTGAGAGAGATTCCTTTTCACTAATGAGAAGTTCTTTACCATCCAACAGCTCCTAACTTCTAGTACGATTGGATCTGGTCTGTAGGCGTACAAAGCACTTCAGCAATTGTTGAATATCGCGAAAATCCAAAGTCGGGCATGGTCTGGGGCGGAATTTGAGAAAGCTGCAAAACATGTCTGGTTTTTATAGGTGTGGGAATGAAAATGATTCGACGAGTGTACCGGTGGGACATTCTAGAAGCTTTCATGTTTCCGTGGACCAAAGCGTACTTCGGCAATGTAAAGCGAGAGCTTCAGCTAGATTCTGCATCAACCCACTAGGTTAAAAAAGCAGAACAGTGACGGAAGAAACATTTCTGGGCTTGATATCATCTGAAGAATGAGTACAATATTCTCCGAATCTTAGTCCCATGATTAAAGTGTGTGGTCTGTTTTGGGGGCCAGGTCTTGCACTGAACGACATAAAAGTTTGGTCTCTCTAAAGCAATGACTTCTGCAGGAATGGAATAGATAAAGGAAGAAGACTTGCGACCCATCGCTGAAAATTTCGATAAGTGTTTGCGTGTCTGCATCACTGCGAAAACCGGCCACTCTGAAACCAATTAAATTTATTTACCAGTATAAGTCTACTCTTATTATTATTTGTTATATTTTGTTGATTAATTTATTTTCAATCAAGTTATATTAAAATTTGTTTGCCCAGGTTTTTCTGCCGCACCTTGTAATCATATTTTAAACATAATATTTTCAATAATATTTAAGCAAAGTTTGAATTTTTTTCGGGAATTTCTTTTCCACTGGGCTGAAAAGAAAAGAAAGAAAGAAATACAACATTAAATACAAAATAAGAATACATGCAAATTTGAATTTCGGTTAAAAGGAAATATAATGAAAGATGAACTATTTTTTAAAATTAATATTAAATATAATTTATTTATAATATGCTAATAATTACTTTATATATATATATATATATATATATATATATATATATATATATATATATCAACGAAAGGGATATTTTCTTACAATTTCCTTCCATTTAACTAAAGATAACTAACTCTTAGTCGTATTTATGCATTTTTTCAGTTTAGGATTTTCACTTTAATTCGTTTTATTTTTAACATTGAAAAAGATTTACATTACAGGTTTTTAAATCTTTACTCAACCTCTAAATAATGTTATTAAATATTGTAAGATACAGGGGTAGCTTAAAGGTTTAGCAGGTGATAATGTAATCGATTAATTCTAGAATAATTAAATATGAAGCTTCATAACTTGGTTAATTTTGTTCGCAGAACAACGGAGTCTTATTGTTGTGTAAAATGTTAATGTGTCGAGGATATTAATATTAAAGATGACTAATAGAATTAGTGAACTTAATAAATATTTAGATTTCATTATCTCGCAGTTCATTTATTTTTATTAAAACAATCTTTTCATCATTTAAAGCGCTTTTCTTTCGAAAGCATATGCTTATTTCGAACGACTTAGAAATTAACTACTAGGCCATAATTAGAAGGGGCATTCTGTACAATAACTGAAACATTTGGAGATAAATTAATCATGAAGATATTTACTATAATACTGAATAAAATATTTGAAATTAGGTGTTAATTTTTTTACATCATTTTAAAAAAATAAAAAAATATGCAAAAAATATCAAATATTTAGAATATTTTCAGAGGTATATATTATATACAGAAGTCTTGAAATTTATAAAACATGCATAATCTGCTTTTAATGCATTCGTAAATAAATGTAAATAATTTCAGAATCAGGTTTATATTACACATGATTTATACTTTGGAAATGAAAATGTAAACAGTTTTTGAGATGAAAAAATAATTTGAAAAATGCTCTTAAAAAGCAAGATTAAACTATTTGAATGAAAAGGTAATCCTAATTCAAGTATGAATATGTGGGAAATATTGCCGGAATAACCATGCAGCTTTAAAATGTTTTTAAATTTGTATTACTTTTAAACAAATAAAACCAAGGGTCGTTTTTTCCCTCTTTCCAAAAACAAGATATGGTATTATTTCTAAACAGGAAAATTATCACTGAACTGTTGTCAAATTAAACTAATCGAATGAAACACTTAAGCATTTTCGAACAGCAATATAGCTTTTCGAATTTACAAATACCTATAGTTCAAAACTCTTCAGGCTCAAAAGTATACTAAAGGTAGATAGTGAAGAAAAGTATATAATTTGACTAATCATGCTTAATTATTTATTACGTCAGAAAAATTGTATAAATTCCTTGTTTTGTAGTTAATGCATGATTTATGAACCCTGAACCAATTCATTCAACATAATATTAAGAAAGTATTAAAAAAATTATTTTTCATAAATCATTGAAATATTCTCTTGACATTATGACGCATGGTATGAAAAAATAAAACGAATTCGCCCAGGAAGTTCAAAATTTGCCTTTCAATTATTGCCGATAAAAAAAAGAATTAAAGGGCTGCCATCCACTAAAAATATCGATTTACAGCATTAGTTTGTGATAAAATTAAATAGATCCAATATCTAAAATCTAATGATTCTTTTTTTTGAAGTAAATAATTTTAAAAAAAAACTATACATAATGTTATTCTTAACCTTTGATATACTTCATATTGGTCTGTTATATTCCTTCTACCAGCGTTGAGATCCCACGACTGTTGACCTATTTTGAACGCAAATTTTAGACTTTTTATATCATGTATAATACTATTCTTAATGTTTGAAGTACCTCATGTAGTCCAGGAAAATTTGCTCTGTCATAGTTAATATGATTTGATAGTTTTTTTAAAAAATATTTTTTTAAAGTAAATTTTTCACATTTGAAAACCGGTTTCCCGGAATGCCCAAATTTTCCTTTTCGACAAAAAAAAAAAAAAAAAAGGCTTGAACCGATTTGCCTAGCAGCTGAAGGATTACGGCACTGAGATGCCAATCTATTAACAAGTGAAGGTATATTTGAATTTCTGTCTAATGAACTAAAAAACTTAAATATTGAAATAAGTTTGAAATTATTACATGCTTTAGAACAGTGGTGGGGAAACTTTTTTTAAGACGGGCCATTTGTAATAACTAGACGATCGTAGCGGGCCAAAGAATAATGCTTAATCGTTAAAAAATTTATGTGTTCTATAAACATATACATATATTATTACATACACTTATTATTTTAATAGTAAAAAAGCAAAAGGTAAGAAAATTATAAGCACAAAATATAAAATGAATTTAGTGTTGTTCTTGTTGTGAAGTATTATCACTTTATTTTCTGGTGTCATTACTGGTTGATGGTGCATGAGAAAAATGAAATTGAGACTGTTTTATCAAAATTTCATCATAGTCCATTGCCATTTGCGAAGCAGATCTCTGATTAGCTCTCTGAAATAATTGTTGTTGACTTGATAAATTTTTTATTAAATCTTTCGATTTAATTTTTTTCACCTCTTCATTTAACGATGAGTAGGAGTGGTTTTCATGTTTGCTCTTGAAATGGCGTTGAATGTTTTATTCTTTTAAAACTGCAACAGCTGTATTGCAAAGTAAGCACACAGGCTTTTCTTTATTTAAAGAAATATTTCCACGTCCATACTTCTTTAAAAACTCGACATTCTGAATCCACTTTTCTTTTTTTAACATCCATTTTAGACGTTACCTACTACGGAGAATGACACACAAAATCGCAATTGACGAAAGCTTACTACTAACTAATGCTCTTGCGCTGTTTGTTGAGACAGTGGGAGTTTCGGGGATTACACAAACAATTACTCGAGTCACAGCGGGTCGTTGCAGATGACTGACTAAGTCGCTAACTAACTGATCTTCGGGCGGCCTCGCTTCTATTTATACCTACCTGCAAGGATTGTTCGGGAATTGGAGTTTTGCGGTTCTTTCGGAAAAAAAGAACAATGAATCGAAAATGCGAGAGTGTCTGGAAGTTTCGAGCGAAGAGGAGTCAGCTGTTTGGGTCGGATGGATTTGTACAGAATACTATTGTGTTTTGAATATCGCCGCAGGCAGTTTTTATGCGGGTCATCACATTACGAAGTAAGAATGCGTTCAAACATTCTCACGACGGCACTCTTAAACGGGCCGGATTAAACCTTTCCGTGGGCCGGACTTGGCCCGCGGGCCGTAGTTTCCCCATCACTGCTTTAGAAGAACGAATTCAAGAAAGAAGACAAGTAGAATTAGCAACTCTTTTGCTGTATTTGTAATATCCACAAAGCATTTCAAGTTCAGCGAAGAAATCTAGTCTATTTTTTTTAGCTTCAAAAACCGAAATTATTAAGTTACTTAAAAGATATTGTCTAGAATATTTCCAGCTTCTTATGTTGAAACTGATTCAGCTGATAAGCAAATCGAAGAAACTACTCACCAGAACAATGCTTTTTTAAAAAGAAGTCATGGACAAATCAAGTCATAAGTTTCTTGAAGAGACTAGAGGCTGAATTTTCATTATTTGAGACAGCGATTGAAATAATATATATAATAAAAGATTTATTACTTGATGCCATTACTATACAACCAAGCTCAGTAGCTAATGAACGAGTATTTTCAATTTCAGGTAATATTGTGTTAAAATAAGTACAAGACTTTAGCTAACGCTCAGTAAATATTCTATGTTTTATAAAATCCTATTTTCTTAGGAGAAATTGAAATTAGGGAAAATGATATAAATATTATTTGAAATTTTTGTTTTCGTTATTTTTTATAAGTAATATGTATATGTAATTCTTTTTTTAAAAAAAACATTGACTTTGATATTGATTTCATTTTATGTTACTTTATATAAATGAAATAAAGTATTTTTCCCTATTCTGTTTCTTTTCTTTTTCTTTCTTTTCCTTTCTTTCTTTTCTTTTTTCTTTCACAAAAATTCTGAAAACTGGTTTTTTGTATAAATCCTAGTTACGAACAACTAATTGCTGATCCTTCTAAAATTAAATCTATGATAAAAAGCAAAAGATGCGCAGTAAAGTGACGAAACATTTTGGTCATCAATCTAAAATTGTATTGACTCACGGTGGTAGACAATCCACATTATAAGATCTCTTCTGAAGCATTGATTGATTCAGCTTCACTTTTAAAATGGAGTTTGGAGTTTTTGGATTTTATTGGCACAAGAGCCTTGGTGTTGACTATGCTGCGCCAAACTGTATTTATTTTGGGATTTAAATATATAATTTCGGCTATAAAATGCAGTGTAAAAACATTTTAAAAATAAGAAGAATATTTAAATTTGGAGATAAAAACCTATTGATTTCAAAAATGCCAAAAGATTAGCATATGGTGTTTTATCAAGCAAATCAGAAAAATTGAAGTTGTTAAAATGGTATAAGTGTTGATTACTAAAGTTTGAACATTCAGTGAGAATATGGTAAACAGTCATGATGCAATTGCATTGTCAGCACATTGGTGCCTCTTCTCCAAAAAGTAGATGGCTTTGGGTGAATCTAGTATGACCTATGCGCAAACGGGTTAAGATTGTGTCCGCTTTTCTATTTGGAAGACATGACCAAAGTTCAACACCAGGTTTAACACTATGAAGTTTGTTTTTTGTTAACAGATCCCACTGCATCTGCCATTTTGAGAGATAGAGCAAAGTTATGTGTTTCTTCAAATCATTTACAGAGATATTAATATTTGCTGTAGTAGTTAAAATGAATCCTCAAGTTGATGAACTGTTTTAATTTTCTGTTTACTATTCTTTTGTTTCAGTAACTTTATGAAAATACATGTTTTCATTTATTTTTAATATATACACATTTGAAAAAAGGGGGCAAATGTGTATGCTAAAATTTTAGATGAATTAATCATAATAATTAGTTAATGATATTTTACATTGAAATAAAAGGATTTAATTATTAGGAAAGATTATAAGGAATAATAAACTCCGAACTAAAATAATATTTAAAATTATTTAGTGATAACATAACTAGTTAAAAGAATATTTTACGTTTCGGTATAGTATATAAATAAATAATAAATTTAAATTCTAATATAAATTAAGTAATTAATTAAATTTTAATTTATTTAACAATTATTTTAATATTTTTATGCAAACACGCGTTGAGTTCAAATATATTTTTAATTCATTGAATTTGTATTGTTTATAAATTTATTTGACAACAGGGTTAATGGCGTTTTTTAATCGATTTGCGTGCGGCATTCTGCAGCTCAATGGTTACGTAGGCAACTGAAAATACTTTTCCATTAGTACGCATCCTTCGAGTTTCTGATTTGTGCTTGTAAAAAAGGCATACAAATCACAGATCGTAAAATTATATAACAATGCATAGTTAGCAGCTTGGAGATATTCCATAAATATCTCATAAATATTTAATTTAGTAGAAATCGACAAAATTTAGAAGAATTCAGAATGCTAATATTGAAGCAAATACACACACGTATGTTTTAAAGCAATTTCATTAGAAAAATGAAAACTAATTTGAATAAAAAAATAAAGAAAATCAACTAATGTATCCGCTAATGAGCATAATTTTTAATAACGCTGTTCATATTTTCAGGCAATTTCGTTTAGCAGAGCGAACTCAAAGCGTTATTTCGAAAACAATAATCATTAATTACACATTACATTATTTCACAGTATCACTCACCATTTTATCTCCTCAATATTTTTAAAAGAATAGTTTAAGTTTAATACACAGTTTCGACAAGCAAGCAAGGGAAGATAAGTAGAGATGTGCCGATTTTCGATTTAACAGGGGGGTGGGGGTTCGACGTCATGACGATAGATTATTGTCTTCGCTGAATTTCATTTTCATACTTGGAACGTTTTTTCATTGGCTCATGAACAATAATCATACTTTTCGGAAGCTGAAATTAGTGTGCCGAATGATTGAAATTCAATGTTTATGTTGGCTATCTTACTTTTGCGAGATTGCCACATGATGGCTTTGAAAAGGTAAAACATAAGATTTTAAGAGAAATTAAATATTAGCATGAGAAGAATTGTTCTTTAAAGCATGAGTATTTTTGTTGTTATTCTCTTTTTTACATAATTTTTTAACGAGTTCTATAATTATTACGCATTTTAATATCCATATGCATAAAACGCTAATATATGTGGCACAAAATTCGTTCTTTTTACTTTTTATCGAATAGTATCAGTCAAATAGGCTTAGGAACTTTTCAGGTTGTTTCATTGAAGAATTTTAAGATTGCGCTTACTTCAACATCTGAGTAGGAAACTACAAAATATCATTTAAAAAACTCGGAAGAGAGTTTCCCGCTGACGGAAAAACATAGCCAAAACTAGCAAAGAATTTATGGAGCTGCATTCTTGTATCACAACAAAAAACTGCAGAAGATATTTGGTCAGGAGAGGAAGAAATAACAGATGCAACGTAATAACAACCCTCTAATGAAATAAAGAAGACTCTGAAAGCATGGGAAATTACTGCATCATAGCATCGCTTTGATAAGGCAAATTCATTTAACGATAACGCAGGGTCACATTTTCGTCAAATTTTGAAGCGTAACAAAAGACACATGTTTTTAGACAACTTTCTTGTAAATAAAGAAGATACATTATAAATAATAAATTGCATTATTATAAATTTGAATATTTTTTTTCTCAGTAGAATGAATATTGCATGGTTTTAGTTTAGTTACATTAACGTCCCGTTGTAAAGCAGCACTAGGGCTATTTTGGGAAGGACCTCGTAATTTTGAATCGCGGTCAGATGACGAGGGCGACATCAGAGCTGCCACCCCCCACTCCAAACCAGACTAGCGGGAGGATGTTTGGCCCTGACGGATGTAACATGCTACAAACCCCCTTGCACAATGGTTCTTCCGTGAAATCAGGTTTCGAACCTGAAACCCGACGGCTCACGAGCCGAGACCTTTCTAACAGACCACTGTGGCCCTTTATTTTGCATGGATTCCTATGGAAAACATTGTTTCATATTACGAAAAAGATTCGGGAATGAATTATACACCTTAAGCGAGATTTCACTGTATGCTCTAAACTACATATTGGCTAGATGAATCTCTGAATTATTTAGTTTGAGTAATAACGTATCTTTACTATTGGTTCTGAAATGCAAATTATTTTCTCAACTTATAAACACGATTGATACTGAATATATGAAGCATTTTTTCTAATATTAATATCTGGGCAGCTTATGCTTGAATAACGTTAGGATTAATCATTAGTTTCGCTTTTCGCAGATGAGTTAGCAGCATTTGTTATCACTGATTTCTATTTTGAATGTTTTTCGAAGACGGACGCAAATATTATTCGGCATGTTGCTGTTTATAACATTGTGCAATCCAGCTCGCCCTGTTCGCACCTCCTTACATGTATTTGTAACAATCTTTCTCTGACAGATAGATAAAATAATAAATATTTACATATTCTAAATAAGGATTTTCATTATTACAAAAAAAAGTGATTTTATTTTATATCGAAATGAAGACGAAAGCTTATAGTTAAAAAATAATAAATGATGGTATATCACCAAGTTAAAATATACGAGATTTCAAGGAATGACGAGCTGGTTGTCTTTTTGAACAGTTTATTTGTAACAGCAAACTTAACAAGATTTAACTACGTACATATTTTAAATAAAGACATGAGAACAATTAATCCGAGTATAAATATAATTTCAAATTATATTCCGAGACAAGATATATTCGGTAAGCCATTCTAGAAGCTACCGTCATGAAAACAAAACCATATTACACGCGCACACTCACAGAAGAGAACTGAAACTTTTTTATATGCATATACATACTTACGATACCACGTGGGTTTCGCGGTTAGCTCCGCCCACATACCATGTGATTGAATTCATTTGCAACAATAGTATTCAGATCCGCGAATGTTTTCACCATTCTGATTACAATTTTTTAAAAACTATACTTCCGCTTGCATATTTTAAAACATGATGAAATGACAAGGACGAGATTCGAGCAATCACTCTTCTCGCCGATCTTTCAATCTTCAACAAGAGAGCATTTGGTCTGGATGGGCATACATGAGATCCGCTTAATTCGGTTCGGTGGAATCGAGTTTCAAACCTGGAATCTTCTGATTCTAAAACCAGACCCACCATTACTCTAAAACAGCCAATTAATTTATAATTATGGTTAGTATTTTCAAGAATTTCTTTGCTTTAATTTGCTGTCCATGATATACATATTAAAGCATTAATAAAAGCAAATATACACACATATATTAAAAGTAGTTACTAAGTAAAAAATAAACTAAGGTAAACCTCAAGCAAGTTAAGTAAAAGTGGGTTTAAATGCGAGCTGAATCGGTCAGTTATTAAAAGAAGGACCTCATAATGTGCTCTGATAGACCAAAAAATATCTAAATTCACCAGTGTTAAAGTTTTCATCATGACGGTATCGCGTCTTTGCTGCCATCTTTTTTTATTTGAGGAATATCTTGTACACAGTAATTAATTTCAAAATTGACTCAAGGTGAACGTCAGTAATTCTGGATCTGACTGATTAGTTATTTATTTCCTTTATTAAAAACAACTGCCCTCATCAACAAGTACTTGCAAACATTGAAATAATTTTGTTTATGAAGTATTCCATTTCAAGTCGTAAGATTGGTCTTTGTTGTTGCTGTTGTTAGCAAAAGCCGTTCTGCTGATGGTATCCTATTAATTTTATATGATCAATAAAATGTAAAATTAATCAATAAATTCGATCGTATAATTCCATACAAAGAAATAAGTGATAACAAGTAAATAATTACCATTATTTTGAATGCCATACTTCTATGTTGAA
The DNA here is from genome assembly GCA_026543055.1 of Argiope trifasciata. NCBI lineage: Eukaryota > Metazoa > Arthropoda > Arachnida > Araneae > Araneidae > Argiope > Argiope trifasciata. Next base: position 2,352,519 of record JAPMOQ010058975.1, read on the forward strand.
AAAGCTATATGGGGTAGTTATAATGAAACTTCCCTTATAAACAGCATCCTGCAACGCAAACATGTGAACAGATTGCAAAGAAATTTTGTATACATACTGCACACGAGATGCGCACACGGAATTTTGAAAGAAAAAAAAAGTTCCGAAGTGTGCACCAGAGGGGGCCTTTTCTGAAAAAAATCTTAAATTTAACACTATAAATATCCGAAACTGAATATAAAAGCGACATTAACAATCCAGAACAAGAATTATGAGTAATTAAATGTAAAACCGGGAAAAGCTGTTAGTTCTAGGGGAAAAATATGTCGAGTTAGTTTTAGTTTAGTTTTAGTACTATTAACGTCCCGTTTAAAGCAACACGAGGGCTATTTTGGGACGGACCTCGTAATTTTGAACCACGGTCAGATGACGAGGACGACACCTGAAGTGGCACCCCCCTCTCCACAGGAAAATATATCGAAATTTGCATGCTTGCAAAGAGGATGCAAAACAAATTACGGTATGAAAGGTTTGCAAGCGTTGTCATGTTTTATGTCGGATGTTTCCGGTTGTAATGATGACGGTATCTTTAGTTGAACTTACGTTATTGAAGAAGCTGTTTTATGAAAAAAGGAGAATGCTGCTGCAGTTCGTGAATTTCTTCGTGTAAAAAAACCTACGGCGTGGATCATATTAAATGTGTCCGGGTCATGATTAAGAGATTTGAAGTGAAGATGATTAAGAGTCAAACCGGAAAAAGCCGTAAACCTGTCACACCGGTACTTGATGTAGTAAGACAGCTATTGCCGCACATATACAGACATCAGATTTTGGGGGCAGTAACCCACGTGCGGTTTCTCTAGAGACAGGCTATTTTGACAGCACCGTCCGAAAAGTGCTCAGAAACATAATGCACTACTTCCCATACAAGATCCACCGGACCCAAGAGCTGCTTGATTGGGATGTCTCATTCGCAATCAGTTTTTTTAACAAAATGCCTATTGACTTGTCTTGATCCTGAAATATTCTGTGGAGCGACAAGGTTTATTTCTACTTCAATGGGACAGTCAACAAACTGAACTGCCGCTTTGGGACAAGGAAAATCCGCAGATGCACCCTAAAATTACCCTACATTCGCTAAAGGTCTAGTGTGGATTCATGGCGATATTCATCCTTGGATATTCTTCTTTGAGGAACTAACTGCACTTGGTCCATTACGGGCCGTCGGTACCATGACATGTTGCAGGTGCCGCAACTAGAGCAGAGGCAGGTCCTTACATCAACCATTTTCACGCACCTCATATCCATGAGTCCGTAATGACGCTATTGCTCTAATAGTTCACAGGCGAAGTCGCTTCTTTCATAACCCCGTTCGCCGATTACTGGTTATGGGGTCACTTGAAAAGTCTGGTGTATCGCGGAGGTGTTGCGACGTTGAATGTCTTAAAGAACTCCACAACGCTTCATGTGCGAAGCATACAACTGATCAGTTACAATCTGTTGTTGAACACATTGTCCATCGACTTGACATTTTCAGGTAAATGAGAGTGTCACATGAAGCACTTTTCCCAACATCGTCCTGGATACGATTAACAACTGCTCCTGTAGTGAAAATTCGTTCTGATCTGTTCTTGTTTCTGCAAAATGAACTTTTTTCTCCCTCAAGCAGCATACAGGTATTACTTTAACTCAATGTGTTTCAATGACATGGGGATTAAAACTAATCAATAAATGTTAATGTTGTTTCTGTATTCCGCTTCGGCCATCGTTTATTCTGTTAAAGATTTTCAGGGAAAGGCGCCCTCTGATGTACATTTTGGAATCATTATTATTATTTTCAAAATTCCGTGAGCGCATCTCTTGTATGGTCTATATACCAAATTTCTTTGCAATCCGTTCACTCCTTTGCAATGTAGGATGCTGTGTATAGGGAACGTTTAATTATAATCGCCTTGTATTTCATGCTCTTAAAACGATCTACATTCTATAACCAGCGAAAATGATTCCTCCAAAACTTTATTGCGTACTCTCTAATAAAGAGGTTATCCCAGAAAACGACTTGCCTGGCAGCGGCGTACAATAGCTAGAAAATATTAATTTTTGCCGTGAATCTAGCATTTTTACCGCATCCAGAGTGTGATCCTCGGGGATTAAATCATGCCGTTAATAATATCCAAAAAATTGAATTTATATTTTAAATGTGTTTTTCCCAATCAATTGTAACCAAAATTTGATACACTTATCCGCACACACTATAGAGATTCGATACACTATAGCAGTGGTGGGGAAACTTTTTTTAAGACGGGCCATTTGCAATAACTAGACGATCGTAGCGGGCCCAAGAATAATGCTTAATCGTTAAAAAATTTATGTGTTCTATAAACATATACATATATTATTACATACACTTATTATTTTAATAGTAAAAAAAGTAAAAGGTAAGAAAATTATAAGCACAAAATATAAAATGAATTTAGTGTAGTTCTTGATGTGACGTATTATCACTTTATTTTCTGGTGTCATTACTGGTGGATGGTGCATGAGAAAAATGAAATTGAGACTGTTTTATTCAAATTTCATCATAGTCCGGTTCCATTTGCGAAGCAGAAATTCTTAAAACTGATGAAAGGTGCTCATCTGTAATTCTGTTTCATAAAGAAGTTTTCCTAGGCTTCATTGTTGAAAAGATTTGTTCGCATATATAAGATGAGCCGAACATTGTCATTATCTTCATTGCATAAGTAATTAGATTTGAGAAATTATTTGGACTTAAATTTTTATAAAATTCTAGTAATGGTACAGTATGAAAAGTTTGTTTCAGGAGAGTATTACAGTTCAGTTCTATTAACTGAAGTTGAAATTTTGCATCAACTTCTTCGTAATTAACATTGAATGGGGTCGCAAAAATACTAAACTCAGGTTCCATTTTTCTAAAGTCCTGAAATCTCCTTTCAAATTCTGAAGATATTTTTGAATTGTGTTTTGAACTACTGTGTTTTGAATATCGCCGCAGGTAGTTTTTATGCGGATCGTCACATTACGAAGTAAGAATGCTTTCAAATATTCTCACGACGGCACTCTTAAACGGGCCGGATTAAACCTTTCCGCGGGCCGTAGTTTCCCCATCACTGCACTATAGAGATTAAATCTGTGTACCGAATTTCATTCATCTTGCTCTCTTCGTTTTGTAATTATCGTGTTAACTTTTATTGGAACAGACTTCTTCAAAATGGATTTTGCTCAAAATAGAAGATAGAAGAAGATAGAATTTGGTGAAAAGACCATGTACTAATCTTCATACGTCGAGTTCAAAGCGTTTTTGAGTAATCATTTTCAAACAGAAGACACAGTGCCAAAAATGGGTTTTGTCAAAATCAGAGAGATCTAAAAACGTGCAGATTCGTCAAAATCTCGTGTTCGAATTTTTAGACAATCACAATACTTTTTCTATACTTCGTATACGAGAAAATAAAAGGCCGTGCTACCTGAACACGCAATTTTTCTTTTTAAAAGTGCTCACTGACTTTTAATAAATTTAAATGGATGTAAAAATATGTATCTTTGGAGACGTTTTTAAATTCACTCATATTAAGAAACAATATATAAAAATATCTCAAAATGAGTACAAAGATTCTTAATTACCTGTTCATTTTTACGCCTTTTCTCTGATCTTTTGCTCACTCCTTGATATGCAGAACAAAGCGACATGGAAATGTTTTCAAGAAAAATGCTTGATAAAAATACAAGTCATTTTTCCTAAGATCATCACCAAGCATATTGTTCTAAAAGTTCACTATTCTAGATTGTTCAGTAGCTCCAAGATAAGAAAAAGCTTGATGTATTCAAACTTGATGGCTTAAGAAACAAGTACAGCATTCATTATGGTTCCCCTGCAAACAATGCAGATTTTCTGATTTAGAAGATAACAAAATATTATACATTTATACACAAAATTTATGCTTTTCAGAAAATGTAGAATGCTTCATAACAAGTTATAACAAACTTAAAAACTTTTAGATATTGGAAGGTCAATCTAGCACACAGCTTAGGAATATCATCTACATATCACAAATATGATGTCGAACAATTACTGGTGCAGAGAAAATAACGGAAGCCCATATCAATTTTTGGTCACTGTCATCTTCGGTCGTTTAGGAAGTGAAAATTGCACACAGCATGGCATTAGTTCAAGATATTTAACTTTAAAAAATAAACATACTAATGCTTTATCATTATGCTGCTTCTTAAGATTAGCATCAAAGGGATCTACGCAGTCTGGTTGTTATGTTATTATGGGCTACTCCGAACCATACGATCTTCTGCAAAAATAACATCTTCCTGTTTAATGTCTGAATTGAGGGCGTTACTACACTCTTTCAGAAGTTTCATCAGCTTTTGAATGAAAAACAACAGTAGAAGTCAAAGCATTGTAAAATGTAATTCCTGATCGAATTACTGTCGATGGCCCCAAGTGCTATCGACTGGATCTATTCTATCTTTACCAGAGGGCTCCGCCCCCTGTTCGCTTATATTCGCATTCCCGATGAACTGCGTTTCTTTTGTATCGCTTGCCATCTACAAAGCCACTTTAGTCGAGCAGATTCAATTTATTCCGAAAATGTCTTGTACATTTTGAAGAAACCACATAAGTTTTAATTATTACTTTTAAATCAAACTACCTAATATTCAATTTCATATTTAGGGAGTTGTTAAATGATTAAGTACAATTGTCTGTGAATGGGGCTTTCGATTACAAATACTGCAATTTAAGGAATTAAAATTTAAAAAAATGCGTTCATTTATTGATCATTAATCATAATAAAAAATGTAAAAAGTGATAGAAAACCATTAAAATTTAATACATATCTTTCACGTAAACAATGTTTCTATTGTTTTTCATCTTGCAACATAATACAATTTGCAAATATTTTCCTTTAAAAAAATATAAAAAAATGTTTTTTATAATTTAAACTACGCTTATTTAAACAAATAGGGCTATTTTAATGATTAATCATTTATAATTTTTTTTTATTTCATGTAACACAAATTAAGAAATGTAAGAGCATATTTCTATTAGAAAAATATGAAAGCACCTTATTCTCAAATTAAATGGTTACTCGCTTAAAATGGTAGAAGCAGCATTGAGAAAACTTCTCAATCTGCTTATCCTGTTAAGCTTTAATATTTATACTCAATTTACTAACAATATAAATCAATGAATAAACACTGAAGTGACAAAAGTCATGGGATAGCAATATGCAAATATACAGATGGCAGTAGTATCGCAGCGAAAAAGTATAAATGCGCAGTTCGTTTTCCAGAGCTTTCATTTGTGTTCAAGTTATTCATGTGAACAGGTTTTTCGTGATTTATGGCGGCACGACGAGAATTAACAGACTTCGAACGTGGAATGTTAGTTGGAGCTAGACGCATGGGTCATTCCATTGCGCATATCGTTAGTGAATTCAACATTCCGAGATCCACAGTATCAAGAGTGTGCCGAGAGTATGAAATTTCAGGCATCACATCCCATCATGGACAGCGCAGTGGGCGACCACCTGCACTTAACGACCGAGACCGCCGACGTCTGTGTAGAATGGTCAATGTTAATAGACACGCAACACTTCGTCAAATAACTGCAGGAATCAATGTGGGACGTACGAGGGACGTGTCCGATAGGACTGTGCGGCGAAATTTGTCTTCCTTGGGCTATGACAGCAGAAGACCGACTCGAGTGCCTTTACTGACAGCTCGACATCGCCTGCAGCGACTCTCCTGGGCTCGTGAGCATATCGACTGGTCCCTAGACCAGTGGAAAACCGTGGCGTGGTCAGATGAGTCACGATTTCAGTTGTTACGAGCTGATGGTAGAGTTCGAGTGTGGCGCAGACCCCACGAAGCCATGGACCCAAACTGTCAGCAAGGCACTGTTCAAGCTGGTGGTGGCTGCATAATGGTGTGGGCTGTTTTTACATGGCATGGACTCGGTCCTCTGGTGCAACTGAGCCGATCATTGACTGGAAATGGTTATGTTCAGCTGCTTGCAGATCACTTGCAGCCATTCATGGACTTCACGTACCCACACAACGATGGGATTTTTATGGATGACAATGCGCCATGTCACCGGGCCAGAACTGTTCGCGATTGGTTTGAAGAACATTCCGGACAATTCCAGCGCATGACCTGGCCGCCCGATATGAATCCCATCGATCATTTATGGGACATCATCGAAAGGTCCGTTCGTGCCCAAACTCCTGCACCATCCACACTTTCACAATTATGGACGTCTATACAGACAGCATGGCTCAATATTCCTGCAGAGGACTTCCAACGACTTGTGGACTCCATGACACGTCGAGTTGTTGCACTTCGCCGGGCAAAAGGAGGACCGACACGATATTAACAGTCATCCCATGACTTTTGTCACTTCAGTGTATAGCTAAATTTTTGTTTTTATGAGTGGCATGTAATTCAGCTATTTACAATTACTGTTGCAACAGTGAAAACACTTATTATATATTTTAACAACCACATATTTGATAATTTAATTAGAACATTTTCGCTTGATATGATTATAAAAACAACTATTGACACTTGAAATAAAATTATGATACATTCTCACAACAATAACAGTTCTTTTTTTCCCCATGGAATTATTTGTAGAAAATATATGTTGAGATTAATTTCTAGAGCATGCTTGTCTTTATTACGTCTATGCTATATAGCGATTAAATTGAAGCATTTGAAATGAGTGCTCATATAAAAAAATACAAAACTTACTTTACTGCTCATTGATTTAATTTATTACTCAGCAAAAAACAATATACAATAGGGTTAATTTATATTATAATTTACTGTTACGAATTGCAATTTTATATATGCTTATAAAAATAATAATAAAATCTTTAGAATCATGCATTACTATTCTGAATCACATAAGAAATTTCTTTGATAGCAATAAAGTGACACGGTTACAAATAAAATTATTTTACTCAGTTTAGTCATTTGGTTAAAAATCCAATTGAAAAAAATTAATAATCATTTAAAATAAATATTAAAAGCTACAGAACTAGAAACATCACTTTTGATGCCTTCAAAATATTCTGAAGTCACAGCAATAAAAACATTTACTTAAAAAAGTTAATATCATCAAACAAAGTTTAAATCTAAAAGATTCTCATTGATCAAATCGCTACACCTTGAATAGATCTTGGGTGAGAAGGTTCTATCATATCCCAAATAAACAAAACAGAACATTTTTTCACTCTAATGAGCAGTTTCTTTTTTAATTAATCCAAACTTAAATGTTAAGTCTCAACCACATTACATATAAGCCGACTCCCTAAGAGATGAGATTCCAAATCTTTCAATATCTTTGGGCATAAAAAGGGAAGAAAATTTTCATGTTAGAATGGTTTGAAAGAAAGGCACAAAAATTAAAATCACAACCTTTTTATTAAAAATAAACACGGGGAGCTATTTTTACCTCCAAAAAATGAATAAAACGCACTTCATACAAATAGAATAAAGTTTGAATATATTTATATATGTATGCTAAAAATATGCCTTCTTTAAGTTCGAAAGATCTTATAGAATATAATTATAAACAAACGGTCAACTAAAGCATGTTAATGATAGACTAATTCTTCTATGAATCATGAATTAATCTCCAAAAGCAAAGACGGCGTTAACAGGAGGGCAATTGCACCCCCCCCCCCACACACACCATCGGCGAGAAATTGAGAGTTTCATTGGCAAAAAACATCACCATTTGAATTATGGTTGTGGAGGGCTGCACATACTGAAATTTAATAATTTAAAAACTACCTTAAAGTTAATATGCTGTAAACAATCGAAATATCCAAGTAACGGTTAAAGCAGTTTCACCATATCTGGTAAAATAACTGATAGGATGGCAGGTCATTAAGATATCGCATTTTATGGACAATTTTTGATCGGCCGATTATGAAGTCAGTGCAATGGATGTCAAAGAAGTTAAATCCGCATTTTTAAGCTTTTGATTGAAATATTGTTCGTCAAGCTTATAATTTGTATTAATTTTGGTAGTATATCCGAAAAGGTGAATAAGAAATAGCATTCTGCCGACATCTCGACGCCCACTTTAAATTAAACGCGATGGAAGTCCGCAGATTTTTAGACGTCTAATTTGAATGTCGTTCTTTCAGCTTATAATTTGCGGTATATTTAGCAGAATAATCAATAAGCTGAAAAACAAATAAGACGTCACATTTTTGCCGTCTAATCTTTGACTTACATCTAAGATGTTGTCATAAGTAAGGAGAAAAAATCGTTTTCGTCGAGTATTTCGATTACCTGCAAAGTAGGGATATATACTTTTATATCCCCTATTCATGTAAGATAGTTGTTTTCCGTAATTCAGAATTCAAAGAATAATAGTTCTAAAATTAATCGTAATTTTTTTTCAACTAATTGTTACTTCCTCTGTCACGAATTGATGAACTTGTTTTATTTATTTCAATATGAAATTTATCCAACTAAAGCCTATTTAATGGTTAGATTAACAAAATATTCTTTTTTCCGGACACTCTTTAGCAATATGCATGCTAAGTAGAGTTGTTTTGCTGTAACCAAATTATGTTACTTCCTTATAAATCACTGGAATAAGTAAATCCCACAGCTATGAATTAATTTATATAGCATTAAAATTGCAAACTGATTTATAGGCTAGCTACAATTATTACATTAAAGAAATATCACCAAAATTGCAAACAAAAAATAAATATATGTGGTATGGTAGCTTTTCAACTATATTAAAAGAGTTTATACGTGTACGCACTAAATTTATTAAATAATTTACTACCTAATTCTTCAGATTCTGCATTCAATATCGCAACTATTTTATATGGAAATGTAATTAAAAAATATCTTTTATTTTTTTTTCTTTCAATAACTTTTCTCAGTAAAATCTATATAATTTCGGGTGCTTCTAAATTTTTAATAGATTTTGGATAAAGATGTTTTGATAAAATGAGGATTAAAAAAGTTATTTATAGAATATTCATATGTAACATTAACCCCATCACATACGAATTTACTTTACTTTCTAATTAAATGGCATCTCTTATTTGAGAATATTATTATTTTAATCTCTAGAATAATATAAAGGCACTTGAGGTAATGATAAGCTTCCAATTGATTCTTGCATTTTAATTATTTAATATTTTCCCTTAATTGCATATTAAAAATTTGATAATTCGATGCGCGATTCAGACTCGTTATTGTATACGAAGAGGTAAAGAAAAATGAATGCATGCAACTGAGAAGATAAAAATTCGTTTTTGGGGAAAAATATTAGCTTGTAATAGCTCCGAGAGAGAAAAAATGTGTTTAACCATTAGGCTATGCGTCTAAACGTGAAGACCGGGGAGTTCATACTTATGGTCCAATTGTTTATCAATAAATTGCATTGATTATTACTTTCCCGTATTCATAGTATATAGGAAATATAATAATTGACAAAAAATTTAAACTCGAGATTTTGACGAATCTCCACGTTTTAGACCTCCTTGAGTTCAATAAACACATTTTTATAAAAATATCTGTCTGTATGTAAAAAAAATAACTGAAAAATACTTTCAGTTGGACCGTTGAATTGTGCTATATGGTCTTTGTATCAAATTTGCAGACTTCTGTTAAATTTTGAGTAAAATCTGCTGAGGGAAACTATCTATCCGGTTGTTTGAACGTAATTTAATACGATAATTACAAAACAAAGGGGGTTAGATCAATAAAATTCAGTGCACAAATTCAGCATCTGTAGTATAAATTCCTGTCAAATTTTGAGCCAAATCCAACCTCGGATTGATTGTCTATCGATCTCTAACTGTCAGAAACATAAAAACTCGATAATACAAAAAAGGCAAATATTATAATAAATTAAGATATGTGATTTTATGACTATAAGTGCAGTTTTGTTTCAATCGGTTGAGAAAAACTAATGTCTAAAATACAAATTTGATTTTTGGATACTATTCGATATTAGTGCATGGCAGGCACTAATCGCCAAATAACTCACCAAGGACGACGACACGATAAATTCAGTAAAAATGCTAAGTTCAGGCCAAAGATTAACATTTAGTAACTATTATAAATAAATATCATGTAAGGCGTTCTCTAACGTGACAAATTTGTAAGAGGTTGTGTGATAAAGTTTTGGGAAAACCATTGCCACTGTTTTAATCCTAAATAGACATTGAAAAATAAAAACATTTGAAACCTCGTATCTTGCATAAAATCACAACTTCATTTTCCGAACCTTCTTAAGAAGCAAAATCTTTGTATCTTTTCAACATTCTATATTGTTCATCCCCGAACTTTTCCCGTAAATTCTTGCCCGTTCATCCCGTAAATTTTTGCTTTGTGTGCGTGCTTATTCGCCTCAGACTCGAACTACATTCTAATTCCTGCTCTTCGTTGCAATTCTTATAAAAATTATTTTAGGCAGGGAACAACTACACTAAAAAATCGAGTTTTGGAGAGAACATCAAATATTTTTTAATTTAATATTTTGGATTTCTAAAAACTTTCTGAATTTAGTTTCTACATTCATTTTATATAGCTTCCATGGTACAAGTATATGCATTTAACATGATATGCATTCTGACTCAATCTACGTTTCTATCTAAATAACACAATACAATCAATGTTGTATTAGTTATATGAAATATAACTATATTTCTTCAAAAATTAGATCTTAGAGCGAGAAAATATTAAGAGTCTCATAAAAAAAATAGACTAAAATATTGTCAATCTTTTGATAGTCAGTAAAAGAAAATAAGAACAATTTTTTACAAATTACTGTATAAATTTTAATAATGAAAGAAGGGGTTACTATTTAATTAAAAAAGGTATATAATACTTAATTATCTTTAATTCATTGTAAAAATTAGTTATTATGAGTTACTTCGAAGCAAAATTAGAGAAATTGTGCTTGCCCCCTGTCGGATTTGACTTCCTCCCAGTCGGCAAACCTCTGCCGCCGCTCCTGTCCAAAAGGCATGTGCATACGTAGATGGCATGCGACATTTACGTTACATTAATTGACCCCATTTATTGATAATTTTTTTCCTTCAATTAATTTGATTATATATTCTAGTTGATAGTACGACAGGATTCGTCCTCGAACACAGTTCTCAATAAGGTCTTGCACCTTCTAGGGCCAGCCTGAAAGAAATTATTCAATGACGGCAAAATTGCGTTAAATTTTGTTTCGTCAATCACCTCTTTGTCTGCCGAGGTGCAGGTGATTTTCTCGTTAAAAAAATCAACGGCATCTTCACTGAATATTTAACGCGTTTGTTCTATTATGTAGTGTTGGGCGCAGCATTGTTAAATATGGCTATCACACCAGAAAACACAACTAAACCAAGCCTAAACGTATCACGTACAGAAATGAAGAAAACTGATCTTAATTGCGTTCTTTTCTTTATTGCATAATAGGGGGGGGGGAGCTTTAAATTCTGATTATTTCAAGGAGAAAAAAATGGCTCGTATGAATTTTCCATATTTTTTGTAGCAGTCGGTTTTATATTCATCATAATGTATTAAGAAAAACATTATATTATTGTTTTTAAAAAAAATTAGAAGAGAAATATTAGAGGAGAAAACGTATCAAGTAGCAAATTTTAATTAATTTAATGAGTTCAAATATTATTTTGAAATTCAGAAACTTTAGTTTAACATAGGATAGCTTTAAAGGTATGCAGAATTAATATATATATATATCGAAGGAAAATATAAATAAGCCCCATATTTGAAGATCTTGTAACTAAGCAAACAAACTGTCTTCATAATGATTCTCAATGTTAAGAAAAATTGCATGTATGAAATAAACTGTTGTTTCAAAATGTGTGTGAAAAATAAATGTGTTGAAAATGATTTAAGGCAATATTAGCAATGATGTCAGATCATTGTCTGCTCAAGTGCTTACGTTGCCTCAACCAAAGAGATAAATTGCCGTATTTTAAACGTAAATATTCCAAAGTTTCACCCTTCTAGATTTACAGATGGTGGGACCAGCTACCCAATGATCTGTAATCACTCTCAAAACTCTTTAACATATACTTTTTGAAATTATATTATATTCTATATTATATATACTATTTTAAACACATGTTATATCGTTTTAAATATAACAAACACCAATATATAGAGAACATGTAGTACAACATAAAACGTAACAAACAGTAGAAAATAGTTAGGAAATAATTGCACTTAGCCATAAACTCTTAATCGTAGCAATTTTTAAGTTTTCAATGCTTTTAAAAAGAAATGTATTATTGTACAAATTAAAAGTAATCCCGGCATCCTGGCTTAGGGGTAGGGCGTCTTACCCATGTTCGAGTCCTGTTTCGCGACATGGTGGTTCTTTCCTTGTATTCCATCTGTAAGATGTGTGAATGAGGGCCCTCCCTCCGTAAAACGGGGTTGTGCAAGCGAATGTGTGTGTCACCTTCAATTGAGATAGAAGTCAGACTTCTGCCTTCGGATGCTCAAGGGTCTTTACCCTCAGAAGCCAATGCATCCCCTTTCTGTGTTGATACATCATCATCAACTAAAAGTAATATTTACTCTGCTTTAATCACAATAAACTTTTTTCTCACTTTTAGTTTTGTAAATATTATATCGTATCTTTTAAGTTTATTTCATCAACAATTTCATGCTTAACCGACAAATTGGTCAAATCATTTCGAAGATTTTACATGGTAATCTAATGGTTTTTTTTATTATTTTTTTTAATTCGTTATTTGTTACAACTTGGATATAGTTATCAATATTCTTAAGGTAAGAAATATTCCTGGAAAAAATAATTTATCAAGTTTAGAACACCTCTTATCTTTCTTTTTTCTCCCAAAAATGTAAATACTGCTGAAAATTCATCTTTTAATTCCACTCCATTTATGCCAACAGAATTACTGTAAGTTAAAATATATTCCAAATTCTCAAAAGTACCATAGAAATGAACAGAAAAAAAAATCTTGCCATTATTTATATTATAGATTCAAATAATTATTTTCGAGTAACAAAAATATAGATAATTGTAGCTCTCAAATATTTTCAAATTTGATGCCCCATTTTCTTTTTAATAAACAGCCTTTTAGCATTGATGAAATAGTTATTTAATTTAATCTAAAAACACTTTCTTCGGTTCGATTCAGTAATCGTTTCATTATAAAACAAACAGTAAACTATACAGCTTATTTATGGATGTACATATTACTGAAAATTAAATCATACTGAATTAAAATAACTAAACGTTATATGAATATACCCTAATATGAACTTACATTTGCCACCACCACCGACTTATTTCTTATTGTGTAATAAAACCACCCTTTTATAATTAGAAGTAATAAATGAGTTTATGTCAGGTATTCATTTCTATTACTATTCAAGCAGTGCTATTCTGGGCAATGAGCACATTATATGTTATATATTAATTTATCAATAAAATAAAATTTTAATTTATATATTTTTCTTCGAAATGATAGAAATTTATTAGATTTATTTGTTTATACAGAAAATTTATATTGTTTAATGTGCTTCCATTTAAATAAATAAATTAAAATTTAATTATTTATTATTGTTTGTAAAATAATCAATTAAAAGGAGAAAATCTTAACTCTCCAGTAATACACATGTTTATCCTTGGCAATTCGTAGTGTAAGACTCCTGTAAAAATAGTTCGTCTGTAGGTTACGGTAGCATATATAGACAGCAGTAATGAGTCACCCCCACAATCTTCCCTGTCACAGAAGCCTTTAATTATAAGAATCTCACAAAACTGATGCTGAAATTGTCCGTTATTCTGTAAAACATATACAATATATAAGTATAGCATTTTTGTTTTTTTTATTCTAACATTCCTCTTTTTAACCTGTTAACCGGGTAATTAACTTATATTTAATTTGTTTCGTATTGGAATACGTCGTCATGCCTGCTTAGGAGGTTAAGGGTTGTTTTATTTAAAATCACTGTTTGTAATATTTTTAGCTTTTAGATATAAACAGTATAAATATGAAAAGTACGTTTTTTAGTGAAGGGGGAAATTATATTTAATAATCAATATCTTTCTCATACTTGGAGCCGAAATGCCGTAAACCGAATTTTGAGGTCCCAAACAAATATCTGGATTGTTCACCCGTCCAATATTTTATAATTAGTTTAAAATAACTTTGAATATCAATAATATAAAATTCATACCTTCATTTTCGTAACATGTGCGATCATTTCGACATTCAAATTTTATATCACGATTAATAATTGTTCTTTTTAATGAAAGAAAGTCATTAAAACTGAAAATCATAACAGTAATGGACGTTGAGCTTTAGTTACATTGCATTTTCCATAAAAAGCAAAATAATAAATAAATGAGCTTTTCGCTAATTATTACGATAACTTGACATCCTGGGCAAACGAAAACGTTTGGAGATAGATGTTTTTCGGCACTACAGCCAAGAACACGGCACGACCGTCCCAGTCAACTTACGCCTTTGCTGCCTTATCCTGAGTCATTGAGGTTTTTTTTTCCACGTTCTCAAGTCAACCAAAAGGTGGCAGCCTTCTTTTTCTTACATCTGTGAGCCTCTCCAATGTAATAAATTAATATAGATTTATGATATTTCTCCTTTTTTTATTGCAGTTCCGAATTGTAATATAACCAAATTTACAGTTCCTAAATCCTTTTAGTCAAGAACAAGGGTGCTAAACGGAACCTTAATTGAGACTAACAATAGATAAACAGTTATAAAAACACAGGATAATCATTGCAATTTCATACAGTATGCGAGAAATCTGAGACTGATAAAAACATAGAATGAAAAAGTATAACCAGTAATAAATTAGTTTGATTCAAAACTATAAGCACAATTTGAAGCAGCGTTTATCATGAATTAGATATACGACAGCTGTTCTTCAGAATTGTAGACATTTCTCGCATACGGTACTGACGATCCTTCAATCGAAATTTCCGTTCCTCGAATATTTAAATGTCATCATACTGCTTTACCCTTATTCAGAAACACGGCCCGAGTAGCACTGCTTCTTTCACTGAATGGCTGATGTTCATTGATTGCCAACGGTATTTCATTCGATTTATGGAAAAAAAGATAGTCGAATCTGATGAGAATTATTTGTTTAAAAAATCCAGTTTGCAGAAAAATTTCTCGGCATTTTCCTGATCTCCCAAAAATTCCCTGATCATTTCGGCAGGTCACTCAGATAAAAAATACTGAAAATGTGAGCCACTCTAACTAACATTTGGCACCTCCTTTTCTACCCCTTGCCAAGCTATTGAAAATATAATAAACATTTGATCTGATTAATATGGACTAAAAACAACAGCAGATAAACCACTAAATTGAAAACATAAAAATTATAACTAATACAGCTATTTTAAAATTAATCTCTAAATAAATTAACGATAATAAAATACGTACCCTTACATATTTTATATATTTCCCCTCCCCTTCAATTATAGAATTGAATTTTCAATTTACACTTATTAAAAGACTTTTCTAAAGATCAAGGATCATACTTAGAAACTTTGAAGAACGTAACGATGACTTAGTAACGTCGCCGGTTTCTTGCACGGAAAGTGTTGCCGAGATCACTCTTTCACTAATGCTTGCATTTGTAAGAGGGAAAAGTTTAAAAACTTGTTACATTTCCAGTTTTAATTTGGATCCTAATGTTTAATAATAAAAAAACGTACATTTACTTCGTATACATTTGCGATCCAAATCAAATTAATTAAAATATTTTGATTAGTTCATAAATAGAAATAATAATTTGTTTTGGTTATAAACTACAACAGTAATAAATAGAAAAGAAGCACCACAACACAATATTTTATTTGTGACTGTACACTCATTAAATTGTGAAAACTGTAGAAATATACTAATTGTAGTATTTTCAGCATAAAATAATTATTTTCATTTCTCGTTCATAAATTATATTTAAAAAATGAAATCTAAGGGGAAATTTTAAGCAGAAAGTTTAGTACCGATTTCACAAATATATCCGATTAGTTCAAAGCGCGACCTAATGTTCGGATAATTATTATTAAAAAGAAACAACCTGATTTTGTTCTAGTGTCTGATAAAATATCTGGTTCACTTTCTTCATACATACATAACATTGTTGTATTTTTCTCAGTATGTGTTTTTAATTCATCTATTTGCAACAGATTTACAGGAAACAGTTAAAGGATTTATGTTGAAAAAGTATGATTTGTAATTCGAAAAACATAATTACATAATATTCTAACGAGCTGGTTTTGAATACTCTGTATTTCAGAGTTGTCTTTTCTAATATTGAATGCTATAATGTTATTTGAGATTTGTACAATAAAAATAAAATCGAAACTAAATATCTGCATTATTTATTTCATAAAAATAATTTTTATTCACAGGATATATCTTCATAATACCTACATAAAATTTCTAACATTTCTAGTATGAAATCCATGAGATCTTTGGGTTTTGCTTTCTTGTCAACAATAATATGATAGATAGCAAGGAAATACTTGATTATATCAGCCAGAAATTTTAGAGTAAATAGCTTCTTTGAGAATACCTTTGAAAAATTTCATTATGTTGATAAACTTTATTGTATATATTTTATCAAATTTTAAGCAGTTTTTTAAAGAACTTTATCAATATCTTCTTCAGAAAAAAATGTGCTCTTTAAAGTTATTGATTATAAGTTTACTTCTTTTGAATTACTAATGCATCTTTTATGTTTTTAAAATTAATTATATCAAACTTCAAAAGTTAATATATAAATTAGTAGATTTTCTTCTGTTTAAAATTTCACTACACAAAATAATAGTAATAAGATGTCAACTATATATAGAAACCACTGCCTTTTGAAAGCTGAGAATAAATTAGTTATGTAACAATTAAGATTATGAAAGTGTATGGAAATTTGATAGAAGTGAAATTGCTTTTGGCTGTATAGTTTGTTTAAACAGCCAATAAGGAAACTAAATAATAAAATTAGTTTCCTTATTGGCTGTTATTCCACCCTAAAAAGAACAATGTTATTTTAAATGCAATCACTAAACAATCGTAAGTAAAATATTACAATTTAATTTCTGAATATTGTGAATTATAGAAATTTGAAGATAGATTTAAAAAGAATACCTCACAAGAAGATTTTTTTAGCATTGTAAAATTTTGAATCTAAGTTATAAAAGCCTCTGATGTTAAACTAGCATTGCTAGAGCTTTCCATAAATGTTAATAATTATAAATATTTTCAGTACCGAATCATATCCGAGCAATAACATAATTGATAGTAAGATGAAGCTTATTCAAATTATTAAAGGATAAAAACTTTTATCCAGTATTACTTTCAATATAAGTAATTTAGAATGATTCCCGCCAGTGGGAGGTAACGAAGAACAGATGCTTTGATGATCCCTGAAGACAAATAATAATGAGATCTTTAAAGCTAAATATGTCAAGGGATAATATTAATAATAAAAAAAAACTATACAAACAATGCATCTTTTATCTTTGCAATATTACTAATTTATGTGCCATTATTTTTAAACTTGCATGTTTTAACCGGGAAAATACTCCATTTTTTAAGAGTGTTAATTCAATCAAATATGCATAATATTTTTATCATCTTTTTAGGTTACATCTCATTTTCTAATTGGCACTAATCGATAAAACATGGCTGGAAGAGAAAATATCGATAGAAACAGAGACAGGTCCCCGCATCGTATGTATTGATTTTTTTTTAAATTATATCATGCATTTAACTAAAATTTGTATTTGGGTTGCTTATTAATACTCCGTTTTAATAAGAGTACTACTACTGTTCCGAAAGACAGAAATTTGTGAATGTACAGTAAAAGCTCCTTATTCGCGCTTCCTCCATTCGCGGTTTCGCTATTCGCGGATTTAAAAAATGCGACCCAATTCCTATATTCGCGGCTGAAAATATCTTTATTCGCAGATCTAATAAGTACATACATCATAATAAAAGGATTCCAACCCAATATCCTTTGCAAATGCAGTCTAATGGACTAATAAAAAAAAGTAAAATAGATCTTATTACAACTCTGCCTAAAGTATGTTGTTCAATGATATCGCCGCGGACTTTGACAGAAGCCGCCTTCGCCGCGATCGACGTTTTTGAGAATGTAAACAAACAGAATAAAAGCAACCTTATTACTCAATGAATAAAGTATGTTTGTAGAATTAACGACTAAGAAATAAGGTAGAACTAACGATTAAGAAGTGAAAATTGACTCACCTCATTCCGAAGATTCATTTGAATCTGACGCAAAGAAGGCAGATCTCAAAGACTATGTTATCCATTTCAATGTAACGATTCAAGACTGGAGCATATTATACGAATACAGAATGGATGACTCAATTGAATACAATAATCCACCGGAAACATGAATTAAAAAATAGACAGAAAATAATTATTATATATATGTATGTATATATATATATATTATTTTGTCACCTAGGAACGTATCCCTTATAATCCCACATAAATGACCATTCCATATTCACGGTTTCTGTATTCGCGGCATATTTATGGAACATATACCCCACGAATAAAGAGCTTTTACTGTATATGACTTCATGCATAGAAAACTGACATACATTGCTTTCAAAATTTAAGGCTATTTGATAGCTGTAAAAACTTACATGTTATTAGTTTAAAATTATTTTTAAGAAATATTTTCACAAATTATTATCTTTTGCAATTCATGAAAGTCGATACATCTCAAATCATTGAAATTCTGTGACTTTGTTGGCCAAGTTTTAAGCGATCATACTGCTACTCTTCTGTTGGATTTTAAGAAACATTTGCTGTATTGCAATTTAGTAACTTAAGAAATCTCACATGTGTTCGATCGAGCTCTACTTTGAGGAGTAAACTTACACAGTGGATTTTTTTTGTTCATATATTAGTAAAACATCCGATCTAGAAATTGGTTCTCACAAATTTTAGGTTGTCCAAAGTTTTACTTATTTTGGTTTCATAGTTACTGATAAAAACGGCATAGGCAAGGAGTTCAAGGTCGTCTAATGAATGCAAATAAAGGCTTTTACAGACTGAAACGATTTTTCAAATCCTCACTATTCTCAAGAAATTATCAACAATTTTTACTACATAAAACCTTAATTAGATCAATACTTACCTATGGCTCAGAGACCTGGGCCCTGACCAAAGCTGAAAAAAATAAAATAGCCATTTTCGAAAGAAAAATTCTGCGCACCATTCTTGGGTGGGATATAAATCAACTATGTTTGTAGAAGATACACTGATGGAAAAAAAAATCCCGACATTAGGAAGGAGCTGTGCTAGATAAACGAAATTTGGTAGGCGTGTTTATACATCTGAAAGATGACGTCGATTCAAATTTCGAGCTACGCGCCTAAGTGTGGCGCTAGTAGCGACACTATGAACATGCAAATGAGGTTTGCTTTCAATAAGCGCTGTAAGGTTCCTGATCGTTATTTACAGTTGAGATTTGACGTAGTGGGTTAATGTTAGTCAAGGATGCCTCTGAGAAGACGAAGAAGCCATTATCAACAGCTCATTGAGTTTGAACGAGGTCGTGTTGTAGGGCTACGAGAAGGTGGGTTTTCTTACCGCGATATTGCTGAAAGACTTGGCAGGAATGTATCCACTGTGCATGAGGCGGCAGTGGTCAAGGGAAGGTACTTCCTCAAGAAGACCAGGTTCCGGGCGGCCACGTGGCACTACTGAGAGGGAAAACCGTCGTATTCGGCGTATGGCTGTGGCTAATCTTACTGCGTCTGCAGCTGAAATTCGAACTGCAGTTGGCACCACAGTGGCATAACGAACTGTTACAAATCGGTTACTTCAAGGACAGCTCCGAGCCAGACGCCCTGTAATGTGCATTCCACTGACTCCAAACCACTGCCGTTTGCGACGTGAGTGGTGTCAAGATAGAGCTCATTGGAGGCAGGAGTGGAGATCTTTTGTGTTTTCTGATGAAAGACGGTTCTGCCTTGGTCGCAGTGATAGCCGTTTGTTGGTTAGAAGGAGGCCAGGTGAACGCCTGCTAGTGACCTGTCTGCGCCCTAGACACACAGGGCCTACTCCTGGAGTTATGGTTTGGGGAGCAATTTCGTATGACAGCAGGAGCACTCTCGTGGTTATCCCACGCACCCTGACAGCAAATTTGTACGTCAATCTAGTGATACAACCTGTTGTGCTGCCATTCATGAACAGCATTCAAGGGGGTGTGTTCCAACAGGATAACGCTCGCCCTCATACCGCTGTTGTAACCCAACATGCTCTACAGAGTGTCGACATGTTGCCTTGGCCTGCTAGATCATCAGATCTTTCTCCAATCGAGCACGCATGGGACATCATTGGACGACAACTCCAGCGTCATCCACAACCAGCATTAACCGTCCCTGCATTGAACGCCCAAGTGCAACAGGCATGGAACTCCATCCCACAAACTGATATCCGACACCTGTACGACACAATGCATGCACGTTTGCATGCTTGCACTCAAAATTCTGGCGGTTACACCGGTTACTAATGTATCACCATTTCACATTTGAAATGGCTCTACCTGTGATCTTGAAACTTTAATCAATTAAATATATTACCTAGATAAATGTATTTCTAAAATTTCATTACTGTACAATAATTTTTTCTTGGTGTTGGGATTTTTTTTCCATCAGTGTATATTATATATATATATATATACACACACACACACACACATATATATACACACACACACATGTATATATACACACACACATGTATATATATACACACACACACACATGTATATACACACACACATGTATATATACACACACACATGTATATATATACACACACACACATGTATATATACACACACACATGTATATATACACACACACACATGTATATATACACACACACACACACATGTATATATACACACACACACACACACACACACACATGTATATATACACACACACATGTATATATACACACACACATGTATATATACACACACACATGTATATATACACACACATGTATATATACACACACATGTATATATACACACACACACATGTATATATACACACACACACATGTATATATACACACACACATGTATATATACACACACACACATGTATATATATACACACACATGTATATTATACACACACACACATATATTATACACACACACACATATATTATATACACACACACATATATTATATACACA
>JAPMOQ010058975.1:2373801-2434020 GCA_026543055.1 Argiope trifasciata
ACACACACACATATATTATATACACACACACATATATTATATACACACACAGACATATATTATATACACACACACATATATATTATATATACACACACACACACACATATTATACACTGAAGTGACAAAAGTCATGGGATAGCAATATGCAAATATACAGATGGTTGTAGTATCGCAGCGAAAAAGTATAAATGCGCAGTTCGTTTTCCATTTGTGTTCAAGTTATTCATGTGAACAGGTTTTTCGTGATTTATGGCGGCACGACGAGAATTAACAGACTTTGAACGTGGAATGTTAGTTGGAGCTAGACGCATGGGTCATTCCATTGCGGATATCGTTAGTGAATTCAACATTTCGAGATCCACAGTATCAAGAGTGTGCCGAGAGTATGAAATTTCAGGCATCACATCCCATCATGGACAGCGCAGTGGGCGACCACCTGCACTTAACGACCGAGACCGCCGACGTCTGTGTAGAATGGTCAATGTTAATAGACACGCAACACTTCGTCAAATAACTGCAGGAATCAATGTGGGACGTACGAGGGACGTGTCCGATAGGACTGTGCGGCGAAATTTGTCTTCCTTGGGCTATGACAGCAGAAGACCGACTCGAGTGCCTTTACTGACAGCACGACATCGCCTGCAGCGACTCTCCTGGGCTCGTGAGCATATCGACTGGTCCCTAGACCAGTGGAAAACCGTGGCGTGGTCAGATGAGTCACGATTTCAGTTGTTACGAGCTGATGGTAGAGTTCGAGTGTGGCGCAGACCCCACGAAGCCATGGACCCAAACTGTCAGCAAGGCACTGTTCAAGCTGGTGGTGGCTGCATAATGGTGTGGGCTGTTTTTACATGGCATGGACTCGGTCCTCTGGTGCAACTGAGCCGATCATTGACTGGAAATGGTTATGTTCAGCTGCTTGCAGATCACTTGCAGCCATTCATGGACTTCACGTACCCACACAACGATGGGATTTTTATGGATGACAATGCGCCATGTCACCGGGCCAGAACTGTTCGCGATTGGTTTGAAGAACATTCCGGACAATTCCAGCGCATGACCTGGCCACCTAGATCGCCCGATATGAATCCCATCGAGCATTTATGGGACATCATCGAAAGGTCCGTTCGTGCCCAAACTCCTGCACCATCCACACTTTCACAATTATGGACGTCTATACAGACAGCATGGCTCAATATTCCTGCAGAGGACTTCCAACGACTTGTGGACTCCATGAGACATCGAGTTGTTGCACTTCGCCGGGCAAAAGGAGGACCGACACGATATTAACAGTCATCCCATGACTTTTGCCACTTCAGTGTATATACACACACACACACATATTTTATATATTATATATATCTATATCTATATATCTATATCTATATCTATATATATATATATATATATATACAGTGAAACCAAGTTACAACAATATTTTAGGGACCAAATAAATATATTGTTGTAGAGAGGCATATTGTTATATCGAGGGCCCACATATTTTGAGCATTTAATAATAGTTTTTTTATTATTATTGGTTTAAGGTGCATAACATACTACTTTTAAGTCTATATTTAGAAGAAATTAATCTGTAAAATACTAATAATAGTGGTTTAAATACTAAAAAAATAAATAAATAAGATAAACTCAGAAAATAAGCACAGAAATATTCACATACCTGAAAACACTTTTTATTGAAAATAATCCAGTATTTGTGTTTGTTCATTCATTTTTTTTAACTGTTAAGTTCACCAATACTGTATGCATTGAGTCTAGTGCACGAAAATGTTCTTCATTTGTCGACGGAAGGCTTGAAAAAAATGTCCGCAGGGAATTCACAGATTGAAGAGCTTCCTGGGATGACAATAAGGACTGCGATGGACCTGTATTATCATCATCGTCAATATCATCATCATCTTCATAATAAGTTGTCGATTATGAAACTTGCTTGACCGGTTTTTGAGGGTAGAAACGGAAAATTGCTGGCGACATTTCACCGTGTGATAAGGCCTTTAGGGAACAATATCGCGTGAAAGAAAGAAAAGTGTAAACCAAATGTTTCGCGTAGAACTCAAAATCGTTAAAGACTATAAAACAACCTTTGAACTCACTTTTCAGACGTCACTTAACAACACCCCGCCTCCATCTCCCCCTGTTCCTCTAACAAAGGGCACTTGTTCTTTGACAAGGTGACCAGACAGGTCCAGATGTCCTTAAACCTTATCAGAATTCCAAAGCTTACTGGGAAATGAGACTAGGCATACATTTACACTTCACCCCCCCCCCTTCACCAACTCCAATTCCCAAAAGGGTGGTCTTCATCTGTTTTGAAATCTGAGCAAAAGCTATTTATTCAGGGATAAGTTGAATATCCACAATGAGTCTTAATAGACGGAAAAAATAACAAAAGAAAACGAAAAAAAAAGCATCTGAAAATCAAAATATTATTATAAAGGGAGAAAATAATACTGAAATTTAGATTGAAAAAATCGTTTTACAGAGGTTTATTGTTCTAGAGAATATCGTAATATTGAGGGGAGATTAACATTAGTTTATATGCAAAATCACCGGGACCACAAAACATTATTGTAGTAGAGGGAGTTATTGTTGTATCGGGTATCGTTGTAGCGAGAGTTTACTGTATATTATATATATATATATATATATATATATATATATATATATATATATATATATATATATAAACCACTAACAAGTATTAAAAGCGGTGGACCCAAAATGAGATAGATGAAGTCAGTACAGACAGACTTCCTGGTTATCCAGGAAAGAAACTGGTGCACAACTGTCAAAAATAGAATGCGATGGAACAAAGTTAAAAGGAAGGTACTGACCTACACTGGGCTATCTAAACAAATATAATGATGATATTTATAAAATAAGTTACTTCTTCTAAGCATTAAGCAGCTGTAATTAACTGTAAGATTCATAAAAACATTTGTTGAAATATTATTCAAAGTAGGCAGTCAATGATTTTACAACAGAAACTAGATAAAGTTTTAAATCAAAAAATATAATTCTTATATTTGATATTGTAAAAAATATACTTTTTGGTATTACACCTAATGATGAAATGAAATAATACCCTTTGTATTTTTTAATTCATTAAGTAGCTAAAATATAATTACAATTTAGCATATATTTAATTGTTATACAAAGTAAAAATATTCTAATTTGTATAAATACATTAGACTGTCTCAAACTTACAGCATGGAACAGTGTGCGTAAGTATATTAAGAAAAAAGATTAATCCAAATAATAATTGTTTCATTTGAAAGAAATGTGCATCTTTGATGTCATTTAAGATATTGCTGTGTGAATCTTTGTGACAAAGACTCTATTAGAACTTAAGTATTTTCCAAAGAAAAAGACCATTTATTTTTAAATTTTAATGTTTTTTCTTATTTATTTAATAAAGAGACTTAAAGTAAAATACTTAAGCAATTTTTTTTATTCATGGAAAAACCTTATGTTACTAATATTTATATATGTGAATTTCAAATAAAATTCTAAATTATTCACAACATCGTAACTATCAGTGACTAATTAAAACAAATATTATAAATAGAGGCATGGTCATAATAATTAAAACCGTATAATATTATATTATTTTGTAAGTCATTAACAGTTTTAAATATACATTTAAGATTACATAACATTTTCAAAGGATTCCCAATTAGCATAACTTGCCCCTTGAAAATGACAGCCTTTGAGAATAGGTATCTAGCTGTGCTACTTCTCAATAGAAAAAAAAGGATTTCTACCACAATTATGACTACTGAGGGAATCAAACCCCATCAATTCAGTCCAATCTTCACACAGCATTATACTCAGCTCAATGAAAGACACAGAAGACCACTTGGCTAGGAGTGGGTGAGGGCATATGTAAGTAGATAAAAACAAACTATAATCAAGTTGCTAAATAATTTTGTGAAAGATACAAATTCTAAGAATTGTACAACATATCATGATTGCAGTGCGTGTTTATATTAATTTCCTAAAATTCACAGTATATAAAATAGGATGAATTACTTATTTATAGTATATTAGGTCATTGATTATTCATTTAACTTACTAAGGTGTATTCCATTAAGGGGGTTCTGCAAAATAATTAATGTTAATTTAATTTTCATTCAAAATTTATTACTTCCTTGTAATCCATTATAATATTTATTTAAATGCTTTTATTTACAAGCAAAATAATAATAATTATGGCTAATTTTTCAATAATATTTCAGTCATTTATTCCACGATGTACAAATTAAATGATTAAAAGTATTTTCACAAGGCTAATAAACTAAAACATTAAACTAAAATTACTAACACATTGATCAAATATAAAATTTATTGCAATGTATAATTAAATATACATAAGAGGGGCCTCACAATATGCAATACCTAGGGTTACAAGATGCTTTAATAAACAACTGAATCTGCCATTCCTTACATAAGTTTAGTTTTATAAGTCTACGCCAGTCATGCTACATTAAGCACATATAGCAAATAAAAGTTCTATTTTAAAATATGATAAATTTGAATTGAGAAGTAAATTTTAACATAATCTGTCAAAATAAATGCATAATATTCAAAAATCACGGTAAAAACATATAAAGTCTTTGACAAAAGTAAATAAAAAAAAGTCAAGCAATTGAAAATAAAAGCAAACCAAATGAAAATTCAAGTACAAAACCTATTTATTGCAATAATGTTTTAGGCAAATCTCTCATGGTTAGGAGATTTTAAAGTAGAAAATTCCTTGAAATTTACATTTTAAAAATGTGTGCTAAATATAATTTAATCTGAAAAGGAAAATTTTAAACATGTTTTATGACCATATTAAGCATTAAAATCAAATGATAGTTTTTCAAGACATGGTAGTTTGCATATAATTACGTAGAACTTTCCTGAATAATTTTGAGCTAAGAACAGAATTCTGCAATCACAATATCAAAAATATACAAACTGACGGGTCCTTTTCCATTTAATCATCATGGAAAGTATGTGCAAACAAATGTCTGTCATTCATTTTACTTCTACTTCTCATAAAATTTTCTTTTTTTGCCACCCATGACCAAATTAAGTAAGAGGCAAAACAAACATCCAATCTTCTTTAGGCTATTCAGGTTTTGTATTTATGTTGTGCATTGCATTGTGCTGTGAAAAAAAAAAGGCCTTTAATTTTATTTAACCAATTATTATTATTTCTTAATGTAGTTCTGTAAAATAAGTGAAATTCATATTCACAAATATAACTGATTCAAATTGAACTAAAGTCATTTATCCAATTTCTTAAAATAATTGATGATAAAAACACCTACACTATGACAATTATATTAACCTCGCATAATTTTTCAAATTTTTTCTTTTATTTGAATATTATTAGCA
The DNA here is from genome assembly GCA_026543055.1 of Argiope trifasciata. Taxonomy (NCBI): domain Eukaryota; kingdom Metazoa; phylum Arthropoda; class Arachnida; order Araneae; family Araneidae; genus Argiope; species Argiope trifasciata. The sequence continues at coordinate 2,379,208 of JAPMOQ010058975.1, forward strand.
ATAATTTTTAATTTCTTGTTTGCTTTCAGGCGCACCTGCAAGAGAGCTTGAAAACGTGGCTGTGCGTTCCCCTGTCTATATAGAAGTGGATGATGGTATTTTACTCAGTTTTATTTCACTGCTACAAATGATACCGATATAAAAATTTAAAGCTGTTATGCATATCAGATTTCTTTTTTCTTTGTTTCAATGAAATAAATAAATAAAAAATTCTTGTATGATGTCTCACATAATTAAAATTTAAATATCCTGAAAGAATTTTCCAATTTTTTAAATATTATCGATAATAATCGCTTTTTTTCCAACTTTTTTTTTAAAGTTCCTTTTGGACTTGAGGGCGTATTGCAACTTCCTGGAGATTCAGATGGAGGTAGATATGAAAACATATTATGTATTTTTGAAAAGTATTTGAATATATTAGATGTTATTATTCTTTATTTTAGAAAAGTGTTTGAATATATTAGATATAATTATTAGTTATTTTCGAAAAGTGTTTAAATATGTTAGATATTACAAGATTTTACACATTTTTTAAAACTGGTTTTAAAAGAATATTTAAACAGTCATTTGATTCAAACTGTTTTGTTTTTACAGAAATTATTTGCCGCCTTTAAATCGAGGGAGAGGTGGCTTCAGATAATTAATTTTTTTCTAAATACAAAACCTGGTGCGATATTAGTATGTAATTTAATTTTATGTCAGATAACTGACAGTTTCTAAAAATGTTAGAATAGTATTCTCTCTCTGAGAATACAAAAGGTATGCAAATAATTCCTGAGTTTTGAAATATGAGGAAGTGGCAGAAAAATCGATTTTAGAATTCCATTTGAGATGCATGAAACAAGTGTGTGTGTGTTTAAGAATATAATAATTAGCAAACTTTCATTTATTCTATTATAAAGTACTGACTTTAATTTTAAAATTAAATCTATAAACTAAAAGAATTCTGCAAAACCACAGTGTCCTTATATCAATTTCATTTTTTTTTAAATATGGGAACAGTTTCTCTACTTTTTTTTTCTCTTTACGGAACATTCAAGGGCGATGATATAAGAATTTAAAACTTTAATTTATAAATATACCCTCATTAAATTAAAAAAATTTAAAACAAAAACTTCCACAGACCATTCTTCTGAAAAGTTATCTAAAAAATGAGATTTAAAATGTTATTTTCAAGTACTAATGTTTGTAATCATCCCCCCGCCCCCCTCTTTACAATTTACTTGTAAGACATCTTATATTAATATTTTTATTTCAGTTAAACTAAAAAAAAAAAAAAATACATACAAAAATCGATATTTCAAAGATGTACCCTAATTTTTTTGTATCGAATCGGGAGAAAAATAATTTAATATTATCATGCAAATCATTTAATATTAGCTTGCAAGTTTAAAATGTAATAATCCATATTCTTTTTAAGTATTTCGAATATCCAAATTCATTTTAAAAGAAACGCTTCACTAACAGAATGTTTGCCTTAATATTTCATATATACATATACAAGGCAACCCCCCACAATAAAAATGAAACAAGGGTTTATTTCGTTCATTATTGGAATTTGACTTATATTTCCAGTAACAAAATTTCAATAAAAAAGGTAAACAATGGAATAAAAAGACTCTGGTTTCTGCGGAAATCGGAGGTTTCGATCAAAGTCTATCATTTTCAACAAACTCCTAAAACGCTTCAATTAATGTATTATTTGATCATTTTTCAATAATTGATTAATGTTAATAAGCACATAATAATAGAAATTAAATAACAATTCCACCTTTTTCATAAAGAATTTGAGATGTGTATATTAATTCTGAAAAAGACAATGAAAGACTAGTTCAAAGGCAAGGGATCTATGACAACATATTTACCTTTTAAAATATTAGCAAAATTTCGATTGAAAAAATAAAAATTTCTATACTTATAGGTGAATCTCCGAAAATCATATTTCCCATTGACATTTCTTCACTAGGGAGGCTGTGTAAAAATTTAATATTTGATTTATGTAGGAAATGTATTAATATTTTTATTTAGTTACTTTTAAAATTGCAATGTTATTTAAGAAATGTTTTAGCTGCCTCATTTACTATTAGTTCAATTCCAAGAGGAAATTAAATTAGGTTGAATGTATTTCCGGTGGGTTATTATTTTACTTCTTTAATGTAGAAAACGAAAAGGAACGGTGTTGTTCTTAGGTAGCTTTAATGTTGACTGTAGAAGTAGGTAATAAAAAGTTACAAAGAGTATTTAAACATTTGGGCATCTTTTTTATTTGTCTTATTGGAGCACCTTGAAACTTTGTATTTAGAAGTATATGTTTAATTGCAACAGCTAAGGATATAAATGCTTCTTCCACTTTTTTAGAACACCCTGTGTAAAGCACTTCCAGAAATGACATGCATCATTGAATATTGAAAGTAAAGGCAGGGTAACGATATAACTTCTACGTTTTATTTGTTTTTTTAAGAGGGAAACGCTGTTTCTGGAAATTGCTTGGTTTTATATTTCTTTCCTAACTGTTGAGTAATAAGTAATATATTTTGATGTAGACAATGTCTTTTTGTCTACATTCCTAATACTAGAGAAGAATTTGAAATAATGACTTAAATAAATGGATGAGAGTAAAAGCTTTAAAAAAGAAAGGCTCACAGAAAGTAAAGAATTTTAAAAAGCCATCTAATCAATGAATGTGGCCCAAAATCATTACAAAGTGGTTTTCAGAAGGATTTTTCGGAATCTTTAGATTCATATTTGGTCGAAGAATAATTTATTTTTCAGTTTAAACAGCATCTAATTTAATTCAAATTTGTTACCATCTGCTATTATATTATCATCTCAAATTAAATGCAACTTGTAACAGTTCGTTTATTACAGCAGAACCGTAGCAATATTTTTGTTCACCGAAAGTGCAGGAAGACGGAAGGATGCAAAAATGACAACAGATAGTTAAAACTGATAGGATATGCTGAGCAAATAAAACAAATCTTTTATAAAAACTCATACAATTTGTAATAGTGATATGCGTGCTTGCGGCATATAGTTCTTTTTATCAATGTAATTCACAGCGAATTTTTTCAAGTATATATTATTTTTATTAATGTCATCACAAAATTTTAAAATTTGTTTATCTACATATAAAAAAAATTACAGTAAGATAGTTTTCCTAATTTCTAATGGAAATATTAAAAATATTAACAAAACCATATGCGTGAGGGACGGAAAATGCAATTCTGGCAAAGGGCATAGTGCCAACTCGGCATGACACAGCATGAAAATACTTTTGTTTTAACTTGCTTTTTCTATTTCCGTTTCATTTTTCACCTGAGTTTTTATTTTCCCCCTTATTTTACCTTGAATACTTCAACCCAAATGCTATTGAAAACTGAAATACCAACACAATAAGAAATGAATTGATTTTTAGAAATTTTACTACGACAAGAAATGTAATGCACATGTGAATTACATATTATTTTTAAAACACGATTTGTGAAATAAACAATATCACTGTAAGATCCTGGAAATTCACTTTTCAAAAAGTACGAGTTTAAGATAACATAGAAAAGAATCACTCCTGATCTCAAATTACATTACTTTAATATTAGTAATACTGTAGAGAATTCCAAAACAGTATTGTTAATTATTTTATATATTTTTCTTTCAGATCAAGACAATGAACCACGTGAAGCTGTTATTGCTAGGGCAGGAAGTTCTGATGGAAGTAGGCGAGTACTAGCATTAGTTTCCAGCGGGACACAAAGACGGATACGACTTCCCGGTCACATTAATCATTCCATACAACGAAGACCTTTACCAACAACATATGAGCGTGCGCGATCACGCGTGAATAATTCAGAATCCAGTTCTGATGAAGATGAGGATGAAGATGAAGAGGATTCAAACCAACAATCGCAAATTCGCGAAAGACGAATGAGGCGTATTAGAAGGGTGATGCATGAGCAAGAGAGTTCTACAACTGATAGGAGCACAGAGGAGGATGATAACTGATTGTTCGAATTTTTTTGTGTGTGTGTTCATAGCGTTAGGAAAGTTTCATGTAACTTCTCTTTTTCAAACATGTATTCTTCATTCTTCAATTAAAAGTTTCCAAAACAAACTGAGCGTACATGAATGTTGGCAGGTTTGAAAACTTATCTCGCAAAAGTTACAGACTATATATATATATATATATATATATATATATATATATATATATATATATACATATATATGAGGTAATTGTAATTTAAGTTTCGATTTCAAAAATCAACAATTTTAAAACTGCTTATCAGAATGATTTTATATTTTAGCAGAACAATGGAATTTCGTTTGGCAAAAGGAAAAAAGTTCCAATATGTGCCTGGTGAAATGATGCTGATGATGATGGTGCTGAAAGGGAAAGACCAAAAATGGATTCATTAAATATAGGAATATGGTTAACCAAACGGAAACAATAGAGTTCAGGGGTTTAGTAAAAATTTATTAGCGATAAGACAAGAGTACATGTTAATTGCGACAACAATGATAATGGGGGAAAAAAAAGCTTCATGGAATAAACACCTTACTGATGGGTGGTTAGTGCATCAGTTGTTCAAAATGCCCTCAGCCTTGTTCCTCTACTTATTGGAAGCGCATAACGGCATGATCCACAACAAATCGGGTACCTGTACTAATACAATGGATGTAGTGTTTGATGCTTGCCTTCCAAGTCAACTGGAATTTCAATCCATTTGCTGTAAAAAACATTCTACAGGTAAACCCAAAGCCAGAAATCACGCGGGTTTAAGTCGGGAAAAGTGGCGAACACGTTGTTGAAAAATGGCGGCTTATGATACTATCATTCCGAAATGAGCACTCAGCTATTCCTGTGAAGCAGCTGCTATGTGCGAAGGAGAGCTATCTTGCATGAATATAGTGCGATTCACTCACTGACACTGTAGAAGTGCCGGAAGGGCATGGTTACACAAAAGTGCAACATACATCTTGTCAGTGATGGTGCAAGTAACGAGACCCGCAGGTGTGATCTCCAAGAAGAAAAACGGACCAACAACAAACGCTGCCGTTATTCCGCACCACACAGTGACCTTTTTAGACTGAAGAGGTAATGGCTGTAGCTGAGACAGATTCGCGGTCTCCCATATCCTGCAGTTTTGTGTATTTACAAAACCGTGCAAATGGCGGTTGACTTGGTCAGACAACAGAATGTTCCATGGTCATCCGTTGTCCACTTCCATAAGGGCAAAAAATCGAGATGCAAAATATTCACCCGCTCCCAGGTCAGCAGGTAGCAACTATTGCACAGGTAACAATGCAAGATGATCCATACGACTTTACGCACCGTGCTGAAAGGCATATCCAGCATTCGGCCAACTCTCCATGAAGTGCTGATTTCAGCAGCACTGTTAGTCTGTACTTGTAATGCTGTAGTCACATCTACTGCCACGGAAGAACTGGTTTCCTTCCTCTTCCCCATTTCACGTCAAATGGACCGCTCTCTTCGAATTTAGCAATCATTTTTTGGCACATTTAGGAAATATATTTTTTCCTTCGCCAAACAGAATTCCATTGCTTCACGATTGTTCTACTAAAATATCAAGTCATTATGACCAATTGTTTTAAATTTATAAATATTTGAAATCGTAAATTTTAATTATAATCACCTTTATATATATGAAAAAATGAATAAATTTTTCATAATTATAATTAATTTTTCATAAATTAATTATATGAAAAAATGGGTGTATTATATATACATATATTCCCATTTTTTCATATTTCTAACATACATTTAATAAACTCCTGTTTGAGTGGTTCCTACTCCAGAAACAAACTGATAAAAATCCTTAGGATTCACAAATACTGTCCAGAGGCTTATCCTTTTTTTTTTAAATCCAAGATTTCCTTGCCTAAACCGTGGCCTCCGAGAGAGATATCTCTCACCTATGCTAACACATGACAAAGAAATCCTTATCAGAATCTTATAGTAAGGGAAAAAATCACGGAAGTGAAAAATTTTAATCACTTCGCTCTTACTACACTGACTAACATACACACTTGCCTGTTGTAGTCTGATGCACGTGTTATCGCTTTTTCTTTGAACATAATAAGACTCCCATGGGAAAATAAATCGAAGTTAAAATTTCTAAAGTTAATTCTTTTTGGCCATGTATCATCTAAAATTATTATATATGCGATGCAATAGAATCCCTTAGTTCAATCTAACTCTTGGTCTTTAATTTTTATCCTAGATTAGTGAATGTTACTTCGTTCAAAAATTCTCTTATTTCCTGATCCGAATTCCAATTTTTTATTTAATTATTTCTAATATGCGCTCTACAAAATCGTTGACTCTTTTTTTCTCACATCAAGATCGAAAGAATAAAAAATTTTAACTTTAATCCAATACATTTCTTTAAAAGATACCTAATATTCTCTTTCCTACGTCGACATCAGCGAATGAAATTTCAATTAGAATCTCAGCAAAATCACTAAATGATAAAATTCCTGTCACTTTGCTCTAGTGTTCTGATCCAGAAAATGCGTTTTGCCTTTCGTATCCTTTAGAAATTATGGCTGTTGTGGTAAAGTAAATTGAAATTTATTCCAAAAGTTTCTACTTTTACACACACATATATATTCTCTGAAAAAATAAGTGTGAAGTTCTTTAATATATCTTATTTTCCATAATTTTAAAGAAAATCGTCCAATTTTTATGAATTAACCAGACTTTTTTTTTTCAAGCACGACAAAAACAATGTAGTGAGCCATAATGGAAGCAAGAAAAAGAAACAGAGAAAGAATTTAGAACCAGCATATCTTTAGAAAGGAATTTGATGCTGCTGCACTTTGATCCCGTTGATAAAATAATATCTGTGTAAGTTAGTGGTTCAAAACACAATGAAGAAGTTACAGATATTATATTTTTAGACTGAAGATTAAATATAAATTATAATAACTCCATGACACCTTCCGCAAGTTTTGTACAATAGCTGGGCCCTTACTATCTTAGGATTCAGTGAAAATAAAGCAGCTTTAATATGTTTATAATTTTAAAAGTTTAACCGGTCACGACTTGAAGCAACTTTTCAGTATGCATAAATACAATAAAATAATTACAAATGTACAAAAATTACAATGCAATAGAATTAATAGCACTAAGAAATAATATAATAAAACCGAATTAAAAAAATATTCTTATTTAAAAAATGACAATATGAATGGTCATTTTAAATTGAAAAGATAAAGTGGCCAGATACTAATACTATCTGTAAATTTTTCTTAATACTTCTTAACTTGCAAAATGTTTTTGGAAAAATTTTACTTCACAATTTTAAAAGTTAACTATTTTTAACTTGAAAAATGTTCTTGACATGTATGACAATAAAACTAAATTTACTGAAACATGTGAACAAATAAGACACTACCTTTCAAAAAAGAATAAACCATTTTCCAATACAAATGTTTGGTGTCTTTTCTTGGTTTAAAATTAATGACAAAAGTTATCATTAGTCTTGTAGGCTATTAAAAGAACAAGAATTGTCCACAAATCTAGGTAAAAGGAGCATTGTGTTTTATCTGTGCATTCTCCTAAAGAGAGACACTACACGAGGAAAATCTCAAGAGTGTATCTACTACATAGAGGTGGTTATACATATGTCTTCTCATTCATTTTTTTCTTGTGTTCTTGAAACGAAGGGATAAAAAAGAAGACAATGTATAAGAATTGCACTTTATTGGAAATTGATTTTTAATGGGTATATTCTTCAAAAAGGAACAAAATAATTGGATTAATATTTTATAAAAAAAATTTTATTTCACATATTTCATTGATTATTCATAACCCAGAGTTTCTAAGGACGATGGTAATATCTTAATTTAGATACAGGTATAATTTGGATAGATTGTTTTGCCAAAGAATTTGGTTTATTAATGATGTTAGTTACTTTAGAATACTGTTTTATTATCCCATAAATGCTACAAAAAGGAAAATATAATTTTCTTGTATTAAGATAGTTAAATTCTTCGCAAACAAGAACACCAGAATTTAATTTTTTTTTTCTCTCAATGATCTAAGCATCACTTCTTATTTTGTTTCTGTCGTAGAAGTCTATTGTTCTTTATAAAATCAAATTACAAACTTTGTTAACAAGTTTATAATTATTACTCTGACAAAAAGGCAAATCATAAGATAAACTGCCAAACATCAAGCATATTGGAGGATATTTAATCATTGAATGAGGGGCTATAGTATATTCATTGATATCTTGATTTAATAATTTTGTTCATGAAATTGTAATGGACAAAGAATTTATATTTAGTTACTACAGATTAACACTTAATTCTGCCATAAGTTTGAGGATGGTGGGCTTAAGCTAATTAATATTATAATTTCTAAAGAACGATTTGAATCTAGAAATGAAAATAGTATTTCTGTCTATTAATATGTAATCTTACAGGGACTTGAATTATGAAAATTTATTTTAAAACAATTAAATTTCTGAATTTTTTTCAATGCTACCATCCAAACATCTCTTTTTGCATGGTGAATTACATTAAAAGGAATAAAACTGCTTGTAATAATTTCTCAACCTATCTCCTTATTTCTTGCTCTTCAACAGGACAAGTATAATAAGATCTGAGATTTATCAGATAACTAAGTCTCGAATAAATCAGTGGTGGGCACTATTATTTGACATTAAAAACCAAACTCGACTACATTATATTAGTCTATATCAAAAACATAATTATGTATATATAATTTCTTCCACCCTTGTGACAGTCAGAAATATGAAAATTCTACACTTAGAAGTCTGAGAATAGTGGGTATTGACTTAAAAAAAATGAAATATGAATAGCCAATATCTTTATTTATGAGTGCTATTTTCAAGTTGAATAAAAAGTTAAATATTCTGATATGCATTTTCAATACTGCAGTCTATAGAAAGTTTGATAATTCAGGCAATCTAGTATAATACAAGGTAAAGAATAATCTAGATCTTACAAAGCCACATATTATGAAATGGCAACAATTTTTAGAGCAAATGAATATACCTTTTATAAGTTAATTTTACCCCACATTCTCTATATAGCTATAAATAAGATCTTTGTCCTTTTCAGACAATGTCTTGTCCCAAAATATTGTGGTATGGAAATTTTTAAGCTAATATTTAGGTGTAACCATCAATTTTTAGTATCCTCCTTTGAAGTATTTTGCGGTGTATGGTCTGCAGTCAAAGATAAATATTTTGAATCTCTTGGATTTCACAAAGTTTGCAAGGAGCAGGCAGCAGTTCATTATTTTAAAGAGCATATTAGTTTTTGGAAATTTTCCAAAACTGTGCCTGGGTACTGGAAATATTTTATTATTTTGTCTGAAATTATGGGGTTGCCATTATCAATAATTTTTAGTATTTGGAAAATTTGCATTTAAGTTATAATCAAAATTTCAAATATTAATGATATAGAGTTCCATTTCAATTTTTTTTTATGTAGAGGTGCTACAAATACCTTATTGTGATACAAACTGTACTAACATGAATTATTTGTAAAATTTCAAAATAAGATATAACAAAGTTAAACTTAGGTTTAAATACATATGCAGAGTGTGTAGACAAATTTTATCTTAAAAATTAAATACTTAAGTATTTTAAGCACCTTCATACAAAAAAATAACCATAGTATTTTTAATTATAGAATTTAGAATTCCTTCAAATTAATTAAATAATAGTCTGATTTTAAATAAATACAAACATAAAATACCATAAGTAATTAGTGAATATTTTTCATAAATATTGAAACTAAGTTATTTAAAATGTTTGCTTTTTTAAATTTCACTTGAAAAATCTTGCTAAAAGATTTTCTTTGGATATCTTAAATTATTTAATCACTAGTAATAATTAAAATATTATTCCTAGCTAGTAATAAGAAAAATACTTATATTGCTATTTCATTAACTTCACAATTTAACAACAACAAAAAAAAACACGTAAGAATATCAATAAAGATCTCTAATATATAAAAATCATGCTAATTTCATTAAATATGTAAATAAAAAATTGTTCTTTCAAGAGATATTTTAAAAACTATTTCAGTTCATTAAAAACTCATTAGATTTTGTTAGTTGTGAAAAATTTTTGGCTTGTGGAACAAGTGTATGAGCTTTAGATTTAATATCAGAAATGTTCTAAGAGAAATGGCTAGTTCTTTAAGAGATCAAGAAATAAAATTTTCTCCCAGATATTCAATTTTTTCTTCTATTTTTTTTTGGGGGGGGGAGGCATCTGTTATCTAAAAATAAGTTATTTTGAATGATTTTATGCTATTAACATTCTTTTTAACAATGCCTACTGTGCAGATTTCCTCAGACAGCTTTATTTAGTCATAGAATATATGTTGCAAACCATATTTTTCTTTCAAATTTTCTACTTCATTTTTTATTAATGCTGAATTTTCTTTCAACAGGTGCTTGTTCATGAAAAAGAAAAAAATAATAATTTAACTAACTAAAGTTTAAATTTATGGTCTTCAAATAAACAACTAGTAAACCCACATTCAATCTCATTACCCTGACATTAAAATTCTTGAAATCGAGTAAAGATGATTTGACTAAGAATTCTATAAGTTTCGTAAGAATAGCATCTTTATCTTTTTATTCTCTTTGATAAAAGTATAAATAGAACATGCTTCTTTTTCTTTCTTTTTTAACACTTACTAATTCTCAGCCACTACAATATTTCTTACTAATGCATAATTTACTGAATATATGTTCATTATGTATCCCAGTGTTTATAAAATAAGCTACAGACAATCATGCATGCAAAATATTAACTTTATCAGAATTTCTTTTATGGAATGCAATGCAAACAATAATTTGTTCTCACTTATACTTTTACACACTTTATCAATGACAAAACATGATGCATTATTTGAAAATTTTAAATGGCATACATAATTTATTTAGGAAACAATTTCAAAAGAGTCATTTTCTTTCAAAACTTAAAAATACCATCAAGCAAAATCGAAGCATTTTTAGCAGGTTCATGGGTAATCCAAAATTTTGTTTGTGTGCAATATATTTATACTTGATAAAGATTATTTAATAAAATAAAAGTCAAAAAATATTATTCTTATACAGTTTTGCAACCAATATATATATAGAGAGAGAGTTGATAAAATTAAGTTGTAATTTTAAGATAGATTCAGGCTCTAATACAACATTTTTGAAGGAAAAGAGTGTTGACATATAACTGGCAAGTGAATTACATGCCGAATAAGTTTTATTGTTCAAGAAGTTACCATGAAATTTTAAATTATCACAGAGTAATTTAGTAAGGGAAGTGTGCCCCCAAAATTTATCATCAATATGGCAATCCAACGAAAAGATCTGCTAGCAACCCTATTGCTGTTTTGTTTACTAATTTTTACAATGTTTGAGTTGTACATGAACTACAGCTATTTTATAAAAAATGTTAAAATAAAAATTATTAAAAATATTTATTAAGAATTTTAATTTAGTTCTGTATTATAATTAAAAGTATTTTTACAATTAATAGGATACAATGTTATTTTTAATGTGAATACGAACAGACAATATTTATTCTTTTGCGAGTTTTAACTGTCGGTATGCGCTAAAAAAATTATCTTAATTCTATCTTTAAAATTAAAAAAATCTATAATCCTTGCAGTTCTTTTGTTTGAGTGTGTGCCCTGGTGATTTCCTTGATAATTTGTTACGTCGATAATTGTACAAGAACAAATGTCGGAAGAATGGGATGGCAGGAAATATTTTGAACTTGTAGAATGGATGAAAGGTAAGTTGAATATATTCATATAAATATATACATTTATGAGTTGAAGTTGAGAAAAGGATACTTGTTTGAAATTTTGTATGGAGAATGTTTTGATTGCTTCTTCCAACGTTCTTCATTATTATTATTATGTTCCTGTTATCCACACAGTCCTTATGTTTACTGAGCTTGCGAAGCAACTAAATTCCCGCTGCTAGAAAAGCAGTCGGATGTTTTTAAGTTTAAAAAATTCCACCCGTTCTCTTCTTCAGATGCCGAAGGATTGCATCGTCTAAATTTATCTCTGCACACAAAAGACCGGCGCAGCTGGTTTGTGAAACTTCTTTATTTCACAATTGTTAAAATAAGCAACGATGGTGATCCCAAAGGCTCAAAAAATAAAAATCTCAGAAAGAACAATACTTATGAATAATTTTGAAGAAGAAAGTGGTAACCGTAACTGTTTTGAAGAAGAGTTTGTTTATTTTGACCACCATCTTTACTGGTGACTTGGCATTCCTGATGGAGCATGGGTCACAAATACACTTTTACCCAGTGTTTTTCTCAGATATTTTAGGAACTATTAAAAAAGACATTTAAAACTTCCAACTCTTATGTAAATAGTTTCACATGAAAATTATGTATTCAAAATATAAATGCTTTATTAAAAATATTTTTTTTTTTTGGTTTTTGAATCTTAAATCATTTATAATTTTTTATTTTAATCAATACGATAACTTATTGTAACAGCTCAAAATCAATCCGAGTAATCCATAAATTCTTAACGTGCAGAGCTAACAATTTTTATTCAAGGAATGATCGAGAATGACAGCATGAACAACACTAGAAAATCTTTAATCATACCTCGAAATATTTGATAATAAATATATAATCATACAATATGCATTAATTCTTGAATGTCAGAGATTCCAAAAATGTAATAAGATTATGATCTGAAAATATTTTTTAAAAAAATTGAAAAGAAAAGAAGTTGGAGAGAAAGCTAATAATACAAATATATATACTTCTATTTTGAAACTGACATTCAAAATTTTCATTTTATCAAAGAAGACAAATAATTAAAAAAATTTACGCACTCTTTACGGAGATCCATTGACGAACAAATTCTGGTCACTCCTTCTTGAAAAGTAAATGTACTCATACTACAGAAGCGTTCGGTGGCTACGCAACATAAGCGGCTCGTTGCGTACATAGTACGGGTGCCAAAAATTTCAGGACAACCAATTATTCTTAAACGCATATTTTAAGAATTCGTGAAATGCAAGTTGTAAGTTAATTCTAAATTGTTTTGTTATCCTAAAGCTAAAAAAATAATAATAATAACAATTTAAAAGCTTTATACAAAATAACTTAAATTTTTCAAAATAGATGGCGCCCCATACGAAGTTCCACCTCCACTGGTATTAAATTACTAAAACATTATAAACAAAAAATAAAAGTAATTCCTTACTAGTAGGATGTTAGTAACACCTAACGGCCGTAACCATCATGTAGCGAGTTAACTTGCAAATCATTCGAACACATTTCGTTTTACATTTCATTCAACATATACAGAGGTCCCATTTCGCTCGTACCATTTTCAGGAACTACAGCGCGGAGAAATTACGTCATCTTTCTCTATGACGTCATGATAACGATGTAAACAAAGCACCATGAAAACCATACAAATACATCCATCATTATTTATTGGCAAAATATATCACTGTTGTATTGATTAACTTAACCTGCCTCACCAATATTTTACAAATGATTACAATTCGTTAAGAGATAACTTATGTGTGCTGCAAAGTAACACATATGATAACAATAATTGTATGAGTCGCCTTACAGAACATGCGATGCAATTCCAAAATTATTTATTGCATCGATTTTTCTCTCCTTTAATCTTAAGTATAAAATAAATAAATATATATGAAGAATTCTAGTTCTAATTTCTCAGAAAGAAACTGTCTTGTCTTAATTTGGGAGTTGCGGTATTAGAATTATACCATCAATCTCACTAGTTAACAACAAACCACAGAGTATTCAAACAAAAAGTTCCAAATCTGCGCCAGTTCCTCATAAAGAATACACTTAATTTAATATTCTTTTTTTTAAACTTTTGGAATTTCATTTTTCAGTAGTTAGCAATTTAAATTCTGTGGGAAGAATCCTAATTTTATCACTGTATTGATCAATATGGAACTGCAACGAGATCGAAGCGCCACCTTTACAATTAAGAAAAAATAAGCAGTATTGATTTTATTCCATTCAGAAGAATTAATTGCGTTTTGAAAGAAAAATCAATAGAAAAAGTTTGAATTTTTTTTAATGCTTATTCATATTTTTTATACGACGCAAATTAAACAAGTATATTATCAGCGGCGTATTTTTACAACTTGAGACTACAGGCGCTAACTTATTCTCAGGCCCCCTTTTAGGTAAATTTCATGAATCTTAAAAAGTAACGTGAACTAAACTTTTTTGCTCTTTTAAATTCCTCTTAAGGCTTATTTTAGTTAAAAGTTGTCACCATTTACCTTTATTTTTTTCTATTTTTTTTATAATATAAAATTATAATGGGACGATGATTTATTTCTGTCTTTGCGTATTTATTTATATTACATTAGGATAAATATTACAGAATCCAAACACTCAAATTTTGGAACGGAAATATTATTCTTGACTAATTTTTAAATATTTAACTTTTTTTAAAAAAGCAGCTTATTCAATTAAAAAAATGGGTTGAGCTCTTAAATCTTCATTTTTTTTTTCATTCACTATAACGAGTTTTGTTGTAAATGTAGAACTATTGATGGAAAATATTCCTATTTATATTCTATTCTGTCAGGTTTGAACAGTGCCAACGTACTTTACGCTATGAATTGAATGATATTTTTCATTCAACTGCATATATGAAAACTAGCATCAACATGTTGTTTGGACTATAGTTTTAATGTCGCATAAATTAGAAGACATATTTATACACATAGCAAATGGGAAATATTTCGAGACTTGGAAATTTTAGATAAGCTAATAAAGCTTTCACTTGAAAAATTTCAAATAATATGATTGAAAAGTATAACATTGCATGCCAGTTTAAGCCTGTTATTGTCTTATTAGCAGTCTTTTCTGCTTTGGTTACTAAATTAATAAGTAGTTTTTCTAAAATAATAGTTTTTATAAGATTTACTGGAATTATCAAATACATGATTAATGAATAAATATTTCATTGATTTATTCCAAAACCATAGTTTTAGATTAGTTTAGTTTAGTTTGAACTAAACCACAACCATAAGCAATATTTTAATGGCTATGTGGAAAAGAAAGGAATCTCATTACTTTTGGCAAACAGAAAACTGTTTTGAAATCCAACTCAAACTGAATTTCCATTTTTTTTATTATAAACTTCGCGACAGTCAAATAGAATGAATGCTCTTTGCTATTTTATCATGAGCATTTATTAATAATTTTATTTGTTGTCCTTAAAAATAGTTTCAAAAATAAGGGTTTTATAAATAAATATTTAATACAATAAAAAGTAATATAATAAAATAAGAATTTTGCTCTGTTTCTTTTAAGGCAGTTCTCCCTGTACATGTTGCAGTATTTTTCAACGTCTCGCAACAACTTCGACTGAAAAAAAAATCGTCTTTGTTTTTGCCCCCGCTTTGAAATGTTGGTAACAATTAGAGATAATTGAACAAGGAGAGTTGAAGGTACAAAAATGATATAAAGAAAACTGCATTTTTCTCAGCCTACTTTAACCCACTTTTTCACAGATGCTGAGGTATTATCAAATTTAAAGACCCTTCCAACTATTAAATGTGTCCTAGTGCAGGAAGAAGCACTTGGACACATTAAGCTCACGTTGCCTCAGCTTTGTTTACTGCCAATGCTTTTGAGCACATTGTTAAAAAGATTTTTTTTTTCATGACGTGCGCACATGAGCACGAAAATTCAGTAAAATCAGAGCTACAAATTTTTTCTAGCATTTATAGAGCATTAAACTAATTTTTTTTAAAGAAAATTCTTTTTTCGAGGAATGAATTGTTTGCGTTAAATAATAAGACTACGACAGTTCTTAAATTTCTCGAAACAATCAACAATTTGAATATTGTAAATATTAACGGGTCATACATAACATAAACTTGTTACTCACTGCATGCAATACGTATCTACATTTAAGGAAACAAATACTTCAAAAATTTCTAGAATGAAGAGGTTTCATCGGTTAAATGTAATTCGCTAGATTTGAGCATTTGTCGTTTTTTTCTCCTAATTCTAAATACTGTTTGCAGAAAAAGAAAGAAAAAGTATGAGAAAAAAAATAACGAATTAAAAAATATTGCACAACATAGAAAAGGTTAAACCATAGGCTTTAATTGTCGATTCTTTGGCTTTAATAAATGTTAATTCACTTTAATAAAAAACTTCACCATTTAGCTGACAGTAATTCTTCCTCTATTTAATAATGAATATACCATTCACATGATTTTTGTTCCGAAAAAAAAAAAAAAATTCCGCAACTTTTTTGTAATATATATATTTTGATGAAAGCTATTTCCACGAAGTGTATTTTTTAATTGCTTGTAGTTCTGTGTTGGAAATAAATCCTAAGAATAATGTCTCAAGATTTATTGATTTCTTGCTAAATGTGTTTTCAGAAAATTTCAACTGGGAGAATTCGAATAATGCATACTGTGGAATTTTTTTTAAATAAAAATTCACACATGTTCTCATTAACTTAAAAATATCAGATTATTTTTTTTAATGGCAAGCCACAAAATTAATATTATCATTACATTTCCTATTTTTTGTATAAATGAAGTTCAATTCTTTTTAAAATCGCACATGCAGATACGTGTAGAATGAATTCTCTTTGAGTCATTCAAAACCGATAAAAAATAAATATTTATAGTAGATAAGAAAAATTATATTTCTAATTTTTAAAAACAGTTTTTGTTTTATCTCTATACTTTAAAAATATGTACAAAAGATGACAATTTCAAAAATCCATCGAAAAAAAAAATATCGTGAGAATAAAATGCTTTAATGGTAATTTACACGGCAGAAAACGAAAATGCACAGAAATCTCAACACAACAATGTTATCCCCTCGGCTTAAGGTCAAGCGTGGCATCAATATCACACCCTTTTTGTTGGTGCAGAGGCTCTTTTCTCTTACTTTATCTTATGTCAGCAGAGAATTATTTACACGCGAGTTAATTAGCCAATGAAAAGAAAATATGGATCTCACAGATCTGCAAACAAATTTGAAATAAATTCTAAGAGAAATATTCTGAAATTTGACAGAAAGTTCATTTTAATTATAATGCATTCGAATACACTATCCTTGCAAATAAACTAAATAAAACACAACGTTCATTTGTTTCCTAAAAAAAAAAAAAAAAAAGCATTTAGCCTCCCGGAGTGCCATATCTTCTTCAGTTTTAATAATATTCCAATCATATATTTTTGCTAGTCATATTGCAATTTATTTGGAATAAATGTTTTTGATTTTTCGTTTTTTTTCAGTGCTTTATGGTTTTTTATATATTAGAAATCTCCCGAATATCATTATTTTTGAAAATATTTACTTTTTGATTCATAGTTAATTCCCCCTATATTTCGTTTGACATTTCATTTTCATTAAATTTCTTTCTCTCTCTCTCACACTCTTTTTTTTTACTGGGTAAAGGAAAGGGGGGGGGGAGATGCTTGCAAGTTTGCAATGAAAAAAATTACTGCCGATGCAGCCTTACGATACAGAATTTGAGCCCCCCCCCCGTCGAGTTTCAGGTCATGAGGCCATCGCTTCCGCCTCCAACACCTGAGTGGAAATCCGTCACTGATCACTGATCTCCGCAGCAGAGCGACGAGAACCAGCCACCATGGCAAAAATTTCACATCCCCATTTTTAACATACTCCGGGGTAATAATTGTAAGTATGTGAGATGGAATGAAAATCAGGAGTCCATTAGAGGAGTCGTACTTTTGAAATTATTAAGATAAGTTAAAGAAAATATTTAACTAAAAATATTTTTGCAATCATTAATCAAGACGAACTAACTGGTAATCAATGCAGCTAATTATTAGAAAAGATGATGAGTAGGTTCCTGTTTTAAGCATGCTTTTAAAAACTTTTTGAAAATTTTCTTATTAGAAATATTAGATTATTGAATGCAGAAATAATTATTGATAGATTTGAGTAACCATCAAGAGTTAAAATGTTCGCTGACTTGTCCTTAAAGTAGTGAACTTCATATAATATATTTTTATACTTTTGATTGTTAATCTTCAACAATAAGAAGTATTCTTTTAAAAATATTGAAATTGGATGAAAGCTTGCCTTTTATTTTAAGTTTGGTAAAAAAAGTTCTCAAAATAGCAATATAGCTCCAAATTAGCAGTGCACTAAAGATTTAATTTAAAAGTCAATATTAATTTTCAGACATATTTGATATTCCTTAATTCCATAAATATGCATAATATTAATATTATAAATAAAATGTACTGTGGATAAATTATTTTAATTTATCGATTTTAATTATATTTGTGTATGTGGTAGTGAATGAATCTCTGTTGCTGTCTGTCAACGACTATTCTCAGATCTAATCACAATTGTTTACATCCCCTTTTCTATAACAATGTGGAGGGGAGTTCATGAGCCACATAAGAATTTCCAGACCGGAGTGTACAATTTTGTCTAGGGGTTATGTTACAAGGCTTCGGACCCAATGGTTCCGAGTTCGAACCTCAAGTATGCACATTGGTGACCCTGGCTCTGATCTAATAAACAAACCTTCGTAGCGCCCTCTACCGGTAGTAAAAGTTGCCATAACACTTGGCGGGATAAAATCGTTCGTCGCTCGCCATAACACTTTTCGCTATAAAATCGTTCGTCTCTCCGGAGACTCACTGGTAAGAGAATATTGTGGTGGTATCTTAATGAGCCAGTAACAGTCACTGGACATCGGTGATCCCTTTTGTCTAGCGGATATGTTACGCGATTGCAAATCGTAAGGTCGCGGGTTCGATCATTGGTGGAATTCAGCCTCCATATTGGCGCTACACCACAATAACTTCTCACGGCACGTTGCTACATTTAAGAAAAATAATTTAAATAAGGAAAGGGCCCCTTCCTCTACTTTTCTGTTCTAAATAAGATGTGTCTTTTTAATTACCTAGATTTAATACCTATTTGAGCAGTTTTTAATGAACAGTTATTATGAAAACTTAAAATAACGAAATATGTAAAGTGTTGGTAATTTTCAAAAGGTCACTTCATTATCTAAATGCTAAAAAGAAATTCAAAGTAATTTTGCACAGAATGTTTATAGAGCAATCTAAATATTAGAAAATAAAACTACGTTTAATAACATACAAACTTTGTATCAGTTCCTGCCTTTCAGAGTCAAATCGGTGATGAAAAAAATAGGATCACATTTATTTGCAAGAAAATTTGAAAACAAGGTGAAATAATCAATAATAACTTTTTGATGTTTAAAAGAAGTTTGATTTTAATCTGAATATATGTAATAAATATAGCTTTGAATAAATGTACATCGAAATTCAAATAAAAGCACTAAATTAAATGACCTTCAAATATTTATTTAAAGAAATTAAACCAGTAGGTCAAGATTATTAACTTTTAAGGCTATTAAATTATTAAATCTTTGCAATCTACTGTTCAGTATCACTGCACATCATATTTTGGTAGAACAGGTCTACTGTTCATTACTATTGGATTTTACTATTTTTCAATGATATAAGCAAATAAATGAATTAAAAATGTTATTTTTTTCCATTTATTCAAATTGACATATTTCATGCTATAAATTAACTTGAACCTTAGATACCAGAACTCTACTAAAAGTAGTGAACTATAAAGGATTAAAATATGGAATGCAATTAAAAAAAATATGTATATATTAACATGTTATTTGATAAGACAAAAACTTATTTTATCAGCCTACTCAAATTATTGTATGTGCAAATAGAAAAATAAGTGTAATTTGAAATAAAAGTGGAAGTGAAAATTCTACTTTAGAATAATTGTCCAAAGAAGACAATTTTTAAAATTTTTAATGTTAGCAAAAGCTTGCAAGCATATTTTGATGGATGAAATTAAATTTCCTTGTAACTTTATAAATATTGTAACAGTTTGTGTATCAAATAAAATGTTGTAATTGTATGAAAAAAATTGTATGGAAATGGAATGAATACCATTAAAAAGTTAATTTTTTGAGTTTTAAAATAATACAAAACTATTTTTTATGAAATAATAATTTTGGGAAATATGATTATGAATACTGATAAGTAAGTCATAGTTCTTACCCATTTGGCAATAATTAAGGCAATTTTCCAGCTCAACTAATCTTTTTGTTTTGCATTATTTTATAATTTTATGACATTTTTTCAATAACTGAATATAGCTTTTAGTGGCACTGCACACACTTTAAATTTTTCCTAACATTTTACAGCTCCATTAATTTGTGAAGCCTTTAAGTTAAACACAATGTAAAAATATTCATTGACATAGTCTGAAGATTTGTTTACATTTGACTGTTACCATTCAACAGAAAGTAATAAAAGATTTCTGAGCCAAGTACCTTAGTATTATATACATAAATACAATAGGAAATCAAGATTATATATATATATATATAAACTTTGCAAATAATGTGTAATGTTAATAAATTTTTTACATACTAAAAGTAAGTGTACAAAGGACGTTGTCTGCCATAGTACAATGTTCACATACATGTGCAAATTGTGCACTTTTCTATAATTTGAATTGATATTCCAGCAAATCAGGTTCATATTTCATCTAGCACATTTCTATTTACTTGATTTGAGAGTAAAGAGCCCACTGTAGATATAAGACACCCTTAAGTATCTTATATTCAATTGTAAAAATAACCTGTCTTTTACGTCTTCTACATCCTTAAAATTTTTCCTATGATTTCAGAAGCCTTTTATATATATATTAGAATCTTGTACATTTTCTAATAAACTAAAATAAAGCAAATTTTAATAACTATTCAGTGGATTTCAGAGAGATACTTTTAGATTATGCTATAAAAGATAAATTAAAATATTTTGTTTATATTACAAGAAATGATGCTAATTGAATTACATAATAAATTTGGGAAAAAGTAAGTATTTTCAAATAGGTAAAAAAATGACTCAAAAACATTTTCTTAAAAACTGAATTTTACACATGATTTTTAACTTTTAAAGACACATATAACACTGAAAGCAAGAAAACTTAGAGATGTAATCTTTTTATACTGAAATGTGAATTTTCTACTTACTTGGAAACAAGATAATGCAATTAAAGTGTCGTACAAATACCACTTTTTATATTGTTCATATGAATTCTGATCTGAAAATGTATAAGATATGTCAAAACGGTTTTTTAAATATTATTTTAGAAGTTGATTTTTTAAATCACTAAATTCTTATCAAATAATTCAAAATTTTTGCAAAATCAAAAACTGACTTTAAAATAATGCAATAAACTAAATTTCCATCTAAACATTTTAATCGGCCTTGGATACATACAACTATTTATTTATGCATTGGCATAAATTTCATTAGGAAAAATGAATACTTCATATAAAAATACAGATTGACATGGCAATGGTACTTTTCCTTTAAATTTCACATATTTCATTCAAACGTGTTGATTTTTATGATGTATTAATTGGTGTAAAATATTTTTCGGCCATAATTCAATAATTTCAATATAAATTTTGAGACTATCAATACAAATACACATGATCTTAGTTCTTGTATTATTGAATATTAAAAGAGCAAAAACAAATTATACATTAAAAATATAGATGTATTTATTCCTTTATTATGTGAAACAGTAAATGATTTTACATGTAATTTTTTCTTACATTATCCATAAATATATTACATTTTGCACCTTTTGATAACTCTGCAATTCTTAGAAAAAAAATATTACATTCATGAACTCTTGCATCAATTTCCATAGAAACACAGTATTGAAACAATTCAAAATGTCTTAAAAGCCTCATTTTGCTTTCTTCCATAGATGTCGAAAAAATTCCTTCAGTTGCATCACAATTGATGTTGAAACCAATTAAATGAATCTCCTAAAAGTTCATAGTTTAAGAGAAAGCCAGAACAATTCTAGACAGTCACTTAAACTAAACTATTGGGATCTTTTTATTTAAAATAAGATATATTAAGAAATATAAAAAAGCAAAAATAAATGTAATAAATAGGAGAGCAAAAATGAATGTAACATAATCAGTGAATTTCTACAACTGAATACAATACAGTAATTTAACAAAATATTTTTACACCCATTTGTAAGTAAATATCCATAATATCGATCATAATTCACAGAAGAGTTTGTTTGCTGCAACACAAAGGCATATTCAAAATGCTTGATTCTGTGTTCCAAGTTGATGAATCACTCTGTCCAAAAAAACATCTTTATTGAAAAACAGTACAATAATAACAAAATTTGCAAGATATCAGTTTCGATTAAAAAGGGTTATATTAAATACTCTATACTTAAAAGAATTTTGTAAAATATTTGAAGAAAATAATTTAATTAATTTAAAAAGTGTATAAAATAATTAAAAAAATGTGTTAGTGCTTATAAAAAGACTCAAAACTTTGTATAGAAAGCAAGTTATGTAACCTTTCAAAACAGGTTGTGTCTTGACAGATAGAACAAAGGAAAATGAGAAACAAGAAATATAATTGATTTGGCAAATACCATACAAAACATTAACATTCATTTTTTATTGTAACATATTTGAACATTTATTTTTTATAATAAACAATAGCAGGTCGAATACTGCAGTTAAATAAACACTATTTTTTAATAGATACTCTAATCAACTTTTGTTGTAACAGATGCATTAAATATATTTAAAATCAGATATGCAAGATAAATTTATCTGAAACTCAGTTTTTGGATTCCAGCAGGGCATGAGTGGTAATCTAGAAGCAAATGCTTTGTTTTCTCCAGAAATTATGAGAATATCATAGAAATCCAAGATACAAAAATGTAATGCTTGATGTTCAATGTTAGTTGAATTTACAGTTAAAATATGTTGTTTCATATTCATAAACACCAAAGGAACATAATAAAATTGATTTCAAAATTTCTGATTTGTATGTGATAACTAAACTGTAATTCTTATGAAATAATGATTAGAGAAGTAAAACAAAATATATAGATGTTAAATAAAAATTTACTGAAAGTTAAGAAAAATGATAAACTAATATATTTAAAATCTAAAAAGCTGATTTAAAAAAAATAAAATCACTTATATGGAAATTATTTTCAACTAAAAAATATTTAAAATGAATTTCATGATAGATTCCATAGACTGTTGGTTATATTTATTTGTAAACGTTTTATGTTTATGGATGGCGAATTATGTTTTGTTTAAACTTTTACATTAAACATTTTATTTTTATTTAACAAACTAATGCCTAAACTTCATTAAATGATACTTTTAGCATCCCGAATTCATTTAAATTTAGGAAATTCAGAGTTAATGTTGTTGAATTATAAATAGAATTCTGAAAGTATTACAGCACCGTCTGAAAATGAGAAAAATCAACCTGATTGTCAGGAAGTACTCTACAGATTGTATAAAGATATGGTATAACTGCTTCATGCATCTCAACCAATAATAAACGACAGTTTAGGGAGGGGGGACTTTTTGAGAAACATGTCATATCTTCCACCAATGCAAAATTGACACTTGGTGACGAGGGCCTTCTTGCTGAACAATAAATAACTCTGATTTTGTGTGATCATTTAAAATGTTTAGTGATATGATAATGACCTGGAATAGTGCCTTGCCATGCAGTAAATGATGACTAAATTCCTAAATGCATTACAGAAATGTGCATTCAAGACTTGCTCAGAAGAGGAAAATATGTAAGGATTTATCTCCATTGTCTAAAGAGCTTAGCACTCCGTTTTTGGATCTAAGTAAATACTCTTTCATTTTTTCTCTCTAGCTTCAACTATTTGTTTTTAAAACTTTAAGCACAATTTTAAGGACATTCGACTGATAGAGGTCACTTTATATTAGGTTGTTCGGAAAGTAATTTCGTTTTTTCCCGACAGAGGATTTAATTGTATTTTTCGCACCCAATTTCATACTTAAACCGCAAAATCATTTTATGTTTTAAGAGCTGATATAGCAAGGCTTGAGTGTGAAAAAGTGCAGCTGATTCTTCGCAGTAGTTTTTGGATGGTGCCCTTTTAAATATGGAGAGCAATAAACAGCATTTTCGTCATTTTTTTCTTTTTTGCTATATAAAAGGTAAAAATGCTGTCAAGCCAGAAATAAATTAGCCAATATGTGTGGAGAAGATGTGTTAACAGTACATCAGTACCAGAACTGATTTGCAAAATTTTTCCTTCAAATGAGGAGGCCAAAAACCACCTCGATCAGTTTTTTTTACAACAAAGACCAAAACTTTTATGAGCGTGTAATCATGTTACTACCAAAAATATGGCAAAAGGTATTAGACCAGAATGGCAATTTTATAATTTAATAAATAATTTATTCATTAAACGAAAATTTCTTTTTATTTTGACAAAAAAAAAAACGAAATGACTTTCCGAACAACCCAATAATATCGTTATTTTTGAATGTATAAGCAGAATTATAAATTACCATGTAATCTATAAAAATTAAGAAAGACAAATAATCTCATTATAGTTTATACAGTATACAGAGAAATCTGTTGTTTCAGAAGAATGCATTAGTGGTATATGGCTTGGGATTGGAATACCGAATACCGGTATTTTGAGCCATTTGTATAATTTTGTAATACTGGTATTAAAAAATTTAAATACCGTTTTTTTTTTTTTTTGTATTTACTAGAATTTATTTTAAATTGTCTCCACTATATGTTCAGGGATCGCCAACATAGAAAAATAGTGTACGTTTTTGTTCTTATGTTTCCCTAACGGGCAAACTGGGAATACTAAGTTGCATCATACAATCAAGAGGAGTGACAAAATATGTGAATCATCCAGGCAGGCAGGTCAAAACTATCCTGTTACAGCTCCGAGCGATACTGCACACACATAGGATTCGTAGTCTGCTATTCGTATCTGTGAAGAAAGTGCATAATATTTTGATATTTTTTAAATTGGCGAGTTTGTTATTCGTATAGAAAATGTCTTAAGGTATTTACATTATTGTAATGATTTTGAAAATGAAAGGGAAGAAAAGAGACTAACCAATTCAAATCTAATCAAGTTTACTGTAAGTTTTCTTAAATTTTTTTATCCACAAACCTATCCGCATTAAGAAGAATTTGGTAAAGTTATCGAAGACCATGATAATACTAATGTCAATAGTGAAAAGAAATTGCCTCGAACAAAAATTAGAATTAGTGACAAATATAAAAAAAATTCTTAACAAATCAAAATACAATACAGAAATCAGCTATACCCTATATTGCGATATCAGCTATATTGCAATCCCTATGTATAGCAAAGTATCTCACGCAGCATTAAATTACATGTGTTAAATTGCATGATATAATTTAATAAATACATAAGCATAGAGATTAGAGAAAAGTATACTATAAATTCAAACCTTACTAATAAGATAAAAGTATATATAAGCTTTGCTAATGCCCAATACTGTACCTTATTTCAAAGTACTAAACAAAACGATAAAATCAGAATGTTAAAATTAAATGTGAATGAATTTTGTAGCATGAAAATGAATTCTATGAGCCACTGGACTTTTATTGAATAATGTCATATTTTATAATATCATGCAAATTTTCTTATATGTTACAGATTTGAGATCTATCTCAGCCTATTCTGCTGTGATTTCAATACATGTGTGCCTTAACATCATTGATAAAATTTAAAGAGAATAAATAGTTTTGTATTTTTAAATGTGTCTGAAGATCCACTAATGTCTTATTGCCAATAAAAATAATCAAATCAGTCCAATCTTACATACTGAAATTGTATTAAATGCTATATGACAAGTTACATAAATTTTTTTATTGTTGTATTCAGAATAGGAGCATTAAATTCTTACAATAAATTTTTTAATGCATTTAAGGCAATAGAACAAATAGATATAAAAATAGTATAAATAGAATAAGTAATAATAGTAAAAACACTATAGCTAATAGTCATATCAAAACATTCATACTACTCATCATACAAAAATTATAATACAAAGATGAATATTTTACCAAATCCATATATGAACATTAACTGAACAATCAAGATTAAATAAGAAGTTTATAATGAATAAAAAATACACTGTATTCAAAAATAAGGAAAATCAGTGACATGTGTAAAAAAAAAATTGAGATAATTTAATTGTTTTAACTGCAGAAAAAGAATTGTAATATAGAAAAAAAAAAATTTGTAATGTCACTACTTCAAAAATAAATAACAATCAAAATCAATACTCACAATTCAGGAAGGAAAAAAAAATTTAAAATTCAAATATCAAGGAAATATTCTAAGAGAATAAATAATAACAGCTGCATTTCATTTTTTGATAAATTCATGCCACTTATTTTGCACAATGATGCAATTAGAGCCCCTGGAAAGATGTAGAATATTACTTTCTATATGCTATTGCAACCACAAAGACAAAACATAATACATTTAAAATATAAATGGAAAACTTACACAATCTTTATTAATATATTTTTACTATAGTTTGAAGGAGTCAATTAATTGAAAAAAGCGAGAACAAGCAGTTGCATTATTATGATTATTTTGCAACTATACATTCAAGAAATTAAGATCCAAACAGTGAATAAAAACTTTTCAAGTAATTTAAAAAAAAGCTTACCATGGATAATTTTTAAAATCTCATAAAATGTAGAAGAATTCAATTTCCATCCAAGTAAGTCTAGAACAGTGTTTCCCAACCTTTTTTGCACCATGCCCCACCTAAACTCTTAAAATTCTTATGTACCCCTATGTAACATTAGACCACAGATTTTTTGTTTCAATTTTGGCACCAAAATCTAGCATTACATTTAAATGGAACAGAGCAAAAAGGTTAAACTCATGTTCATTCCATTTTCAAATCGCTCCCCTGTGGGGCGTGGGCCCCACGTTGGGAAATGCAGGTCTAGAAGATAAATAAAATATATTTATTGATGATTCTTAGCAACAAAAATTACATTTTCACTTGACAAGAAAGACTCAACTTCAAAATATTTTGATACTAGATGCTTCTTTTACCAAATAAATAATTTTTGAAATATATATTCATAACATTTCAATGATATTTGTAACCCAAAATACTACAGCTATTAATTTTTTTATTATTATTATTTCTGAAAGTTTGTAATATGGTATGCAGACATTGTACAGAGATTTAGTTAATCACTTTGATGGCTAATATTTTTGTGGCATCAACGTGCCTTATTCATTATAATATAACAGGGTGACTAAAGAAACTAGGGGAAATTGTTTTTCTGTGATTACTTAATATATTAATTTCCTGGCATAAATAGGCAATATTTTCTCTGTTTTTATTGAAAAAAACACCAGGAAAAAATGTACTAAATGAAAAATATATTCTATGTTAGCTTTGACCAGGAATCTTAGAATTATATTCATTAAGATAAAGCATATAAGTGAATAGAACTATTAGAAGGAGATAAATAAAAGATAGAAAAATATGAAGTATTGGGTTTGGAAGAGGAAAATAGTATCGCACAATAACACAAATAATGAAAAATAAAAATAGACAGTGGCAAGAAGAAAAAAAATTATCTTGCACTACAACTTACACTTACTTGGGAAATAAATTTATCAAAAATTCTCTCAACGAAATGGAATTAATTGAAAGAAAATACATATATAAAATCCCTTTGCTCGGAAAAAACAAAAGAAATAGCAAAGTTACAAAATAATAATTTTAAGGATAGAAAGAGACTATCAAAAGAGGTGGTAAAATATTAAAATTTATGTAGATAACTTCTGATATCAAATCACATATTTAAAAAAAATAATTGGTAATAAATCGAATTTATTACCAAGAAAAGAATCTTTAAAACTGTCAGAGGAAAAACTATGAATTTAAACATATGTTTTCAGTATTCTTAAACAATCACTTCTGTGTGCATATAAGTCAGCAGAATAACTGATTCAACACTAAATTAAATACCCATAAAGGAGTTCAAAACTTTTACATTCTAAATAACCAAATTTAGACTTTTTAATTGCAAAGGATGTCAAAGTACTCAAGAATGTAAAAATACATTGGTTCAAAAATACAAATTGATACAAAAATTCAATTTTTGCAATAGAAAAAAAAAATTCACTTAGTAAAATTTTCATCTTACAGTCAACTAATGAACAGTCAAGGAAAATAACATTTAAATTGAAAACCTTTATCATGCATACAAAGTTAATTCTTTAACAGGTTCAACGAAAGATCCAATTCAGCACTTGTGATAAAGATAGATTTCTTGAATTCATCCACAAAGATTTAATTTAACATGAATGTTAATTTTTTTCTGACCTCTTACATAAAAACACATTTAAATATTAACACAAAATGTTATTTAATAAAATTAAAAAATCTTTAAAAAAGAGAAACAAAATTTTACAGACCTGACTAATGTTACAAATTATTTTAATTTTTCTTTTAATCCTCTACAAAGAGCCTTTGATGAATCTTGATGCATATAAAATATTAATTAAACATAATTATACATATAAACATTAATTATTATACATATGAACATTAATTATTTTTACAGTTATTTATAACATAAGCATTTATATGAATAAATTGTTTCGGAAAAAAATTGTAAAAGTACATGCATATATCAAATCATAATCTATATTTAAAAAAAAAATCATATTAATAATTCATATTCTTCAGATTCAGACATACTTTATCTCAAAAGAAAAAGAGAAAAATGAGATTGAATATTCTATTTAGAAAAGGAAAAAAAGTATCATTCATCAACATAGCTCCTGAAAAATACAAACAAAAAGTGGTAAGAAGAGAAAAACTATGATTTAGCACCATAATTTACACTTACGCTGGACATAAACTAAATATCATATCATAAATAAATAACGAGCAAATCGAATTTATAATTTAAGAAAAGAAATATTTTTTAAATATTATTTAAACAATAATAGCCAAACTTTGTTGGAATATAACATATTTTTTATTTTCTTGAATTATAATATTTTTCTGCATATATAAAGCCATTACAAATATTGACTGATAGCAAATTAAAATTCATATATATGGATCTAAAGTCTTTATTTCCTGAATTAACAAAATTATACTTACACTTTCAATTACAAAAGCAATCAAATAAAGTATGCAAGAGGGTGGAAACACTTTGGAATCATCATAGGCTAAAAAATAAAATCACAAAAAAGAATTTTTTTAAAATTTCCAATAATAACACAATGTCATTGAGGAAAATCCCCCCCCCTTGTATTCCCCTATAAACATATAAAGTTCCATTTATCTTTCAGCAAAATATAATCAGAAATATGCAAATTCATGGTCACTGACCATTTTCCAATAACTCATTTGATGTTTTAATACAAATAAAACCATTGAAAATGGAAACCACAAAAATAATGTTTAAAATGAAAACCTTCAACATGTATATAAAGCTAATTGTTTTAACAATATCCTTCTACATATGACTGAATTCTTCAAGTGTAATTTCAGGACATAATTCTTGAATTTCACAAAGCTTTTATTTATAATGCATCTTAGTTATTTCTGTTTCCTTCATAATAACACGTTTAAATATTAACACACAACTGTTAAAAATCTTTAAAAAGAGAAACATAGCAATACAAACCTAATTAATGCTATAAGATTATTTTAACTCTTTTCTGCTGCTCAGGAAAGTCTGGTATATCTTGATGACTGTAAAACAAAACAGCAACTATATTTACATCATTTTAGCAATACTGGTACAAACACTTGTAACATAAACACTTTAACATATAATTATTTTTAAAAAATCAAATCAAATATTTCTAATGTACATATAAAATCCCAATATCAATTTTTCTAAATTCAGATTCCATGTTCATGACAAGATTTTTTTCTTCTTTTGCCCTAGTATATATGTATGAAAAAGATTTTAGATATTAAACTCAAGTCTAATAAAATCTATTATGACTTTTTGGGGAGGGGGGGGGGAGTGATTACATTAAAACACTTTAAATTCAAAAATCATGTTCATGAAAAGGCAGTATTTTCACAGTTTTTAATCAAACAAAAATCAGTGAAAAATGTATAGAAATTAGAAACATACTGCCTTAATACGACGCAGGAATGATTAACTTTTAAATGGAAACAGATAGTTCAACATTCTTAAAAATATTTTCTTTTACACTAAATATATATATATATATCTGAATGGAAATGGATAAAAGGGGGGGGGGGATGAGATCAAATATCCCTCATGGAAGAAAGGGGGAGGGGAGAAATGTCATTAACAAAGAATATCAATGAAAAATGAGGCAAGAAGAAGAAACAATGAATTAACCCCATAATCTATATATATTCTAGACAGAAAATAAATTTATCAACAATTATTTTGAATTAAGCTGAATTCAAAAGAAACAATACATAAATAAAAATCCTTAGCTCAGAAAAGCTAATTAGGAAAAAATTCTCATCAACTAGTTAAATGAATGAAAAACACAAATTGAAAATTGTAAGAAAAATAACATTACCATAACTTACACTTACTCTAGACATAAAATAAGTTATCAACAATTTTTTTAAATTAAATAGAATTAATTAAAATGAAAGAGTGCATAAATAAAAACTCCTTAGTTCAGAATAGAAACTATTTTTTTTAGGTACCTAACTAAGTGTACAGAATAAGAAAATTAGAGATAGAAATAGAATGGCAAAAAAGAAAATTAAAAACTCATATAGGCAATTTCTGATCTTTGGTATCATATCAAATGTAACAAGTAAATTGAATTAAAGACAACTGAGTATATTAGTTCAGTACAATTTTTCACCTTTTTTTCTTTGTGTGAGTGTGTTTTTAATCCAGACATGATCTCATTTTTTTTTCTATGTGTTAAATTTAGCTAGGCTATTTGCTAGAAAATGTTTGTTTCTTTTACTGGCCATCAAAATACCAGTTTGTATTTAAAGGACTAGTGGTTTATTTGCAGTGAAATCTATTTCCGGGGAAAAAATTGGCTATCTTTTATTTCCGACTTTAGTACATAAATCGAAATGCAGATTGTAGCAATAAAGCGCTAAAATTTACTGTGGCATGGTCATAGATGCATTTAATGATTACAATCTTAATTATTTTGAATGCAGTTCTTATTTAATAAACTTCTTAATCTTCTGGATCATTCTTAAAATTTTTAAATACCTCAGTTACAACAAAATTGAATTTTTCTAATAGGATTACAGCAAGTTACAAAGATCTAAGATAGGATAAAATAAGCAAAATAATACTTAATACAATAAAATCACTACATCCAGAAAAGTTTTATCGGTTAAATTTCTTGAAAATGAACAGTTTCCACTATATATAATTATACAAAAATAATTAATGCCTCAGACATAATCCATCGTTTTTAGCCGGGAACTTATGATTAAATATTTTCTCATAGACCGAAAATACCCGATTTTATTGTAATAATTCGGAATCCTTTATGGTGCAAAGAATAGAGAAAGCAAATCGGAAGTTTCACTCCGATATTTGATTAACAATTGAAAAAGCCATTTGTTGATTTACTCATACAGGAAATGGCGCCAATTTTCGAAACTCATCGCCATATTGAATCGTTTTGTATGCTGCATGTAGAGGCTGAAGCTCATTCTATTGTCGGAGCACCTGTCTTTTTAGCAAAAGACTATTTCCTTAATGAAGTGACAGTCTATTAAAATTGCTTTTAGTATACTGTCATGGATTGTATAAGAACATGGGAAGAGAAAGTTAGCAGTGTAAGTCGCGTTCCTATTGGCTATTGCGTGTTTTGATCAAAGGAGAATGTTTTTGGGACGTTTAATTTTAGGATCGGGTTTGTATTGTGGAATATTGTTGATGGCTTCATTGTCAATGTTATCAAGATTTTTGAAAAAGTTAGTGGCTAACATTTCAGCAAATTTTTTTAAGTGAGTGTATTTCACTATTGGGCATGTATCTGAATGCTTTGCAGATGTGCTTTAGAATTTGGTTTTGTGGTTGTTTTATTATTTTAAAGTTGCTTTTGACTGCGTATCCTCACGCTGGGCAGACGTTAAGTAAGTAGTGGACGCAAATAGGCTGTGTAAATAAGGAATTTGTTTTCCCTAAGCATTTTCGAGTTCCTTGAAATTAAGAGGAAAAAAATTCTAATTAGCTCTCGGAACATTTTTTATGTAGATGATGTGGTGAGTTCCCAAGTGAGTTTCCTATCCAATATAACACCTAGGCATTTGCGGCTCTGAGACCACGGGATATATTTACTGTTGAGTTTCGACTGAGGGTTATTAATCACTTGAGGATTTGTAAAACATTATTACTTCAGTCTTATCAACATTGATTGCTATCTCACTTCCTTAACCATTCTTCGATCTTTTGGAGGTGACGATTAAGTGCGATTTTGATGAAGTTTGCACTTGATAAAAACATTGCTAAGGATGGAATTTGCTAATAACTGTTTACAAAGTAGTTGGCGTTAGAGATGCATAATCCACGGTTTTTTCAATAACAAATAATTTTGCTATTGTTATTTTTAAATATCTGTTCCAAATATCTGTTATTTCAATCATATTATTAATTAAAAATTATTAATTAATATTGAATATTAAATTTATTAATTTTAATTAAAACTTAATTAACTAATTTAAGTAATGTGTGATTGAATTAATTTATCTATTTCAGCTTACTATTTTAATTCGGTTTTTTCATAACTTTATACTTAATTTGTTTATTGAAGTAAACCATTTTCTAAAAAGGTTGAATTCAAAATATATGTCATTTCTTTAAAATGTTTACTATAGTTCAATATTTCACCAATAGATGGCTCGAGCAGTGACCACAATAAACGCAATCACAACATTACGTCACAAGCAGTTAAAAATTATCTATAGTGCATTGCAAAATGAGTCAAGGTCAATATTGTTACTACGCCCTTTCCTGTGAATCACAGGAAAGGGTGAAATCACCTTTCCGATAAATTTCAGTGATATGCAATTCAACGATCCGATAATTCCAAGAATATCGGGTCCGTTCACTTGTAAGTCCACTCTCAGATTTCTCTTTTTTCCTTTAAGCGTTAAGGGAAGGAGCCCTCAAAGATTACACCCCCCGATGGTTCAAAGACACAAAAGAAAACTGTTTTGTGTTTCTGGGATTTTCTATCCACCTCCTGGAGGGTCAGGATCAGTCGATACTCCTTTTCTTTAGTCGAATTCCAACGATCGAAGAATCTTCAGGGTACTTACGCGTCCCCCCCTGACCCCTCTTGCGGTTTTCAGAGATGTCGTCTCAGTTTTGATAGTGCAATGTCATTTTCAAGGAGTTAAACATTTGCGGTTTTCGTTGACAGTAATCTGAGATTCTTTTTATTCCCTTTCACTTACAGCATATTTTCCTATAGCCGACTTGATGAGTAAAATATTTTTTTTGATACATTTTTCAGTATTTTAATGAAACTTGAAATTCAATTTATTTGAATTTATGCAGTTTTGATAATTCTATCTCATTTCTGCTTTTTTATTACGAAGAATTATCAGCTTTTGTTATGAGATTTCATGGTATATTAACCTGAAAGTGATTAATTTTATGTTCATAAAGTAAAAGGACAATTTTCCTGAAGTGATTATTTCCCACTCGTTGCATCACCAAGAGGTCTTATATTCTTTTCCGTTAAATATATTTTGAAAAAAAAATTACCGTGTAAATATTTCTCATACAAAATAATACTTTTATGGATGTAATCTTAGTAAAAGAATTTTATTTCTTTAATACAATTAGAAAGAATCATTAGATGAATGGATTATCCCAAGAATAACTAATTTCATATTCCTTTTAAAGGCTTTTTAAAATTCTTTGTAAACTATTTTGAAAAAAAAAATTCAAAAATGCTTGTTTTAAATTTAATTTCTTAGGATGGATGACATAATATAATTATGCATTGTTCTGAAATGAAATTTCTTTTACAATTGAATTTCTCCATTTCCTACATTGTTTAACATTTGCTGCATTGCTTACTTCTTTGAAGCGTCACATATTGAACAAGATATTGCTTTCCTCTTCCGCAGATTTCCCTCCCGGTAGGAACACTTATTAATTCCCAGCCACTCGAAAGCAGTGTCAGTGTTGCTTCTCGCGTCGAATTTTCGCTTTGTGAGAAAAATAGATCTTTCGTTTGATTTTTCTCTTTTTTTTCGAATTAGAGTCTTTCTTTCTTTTATTATTCTTTTTTCGGACTAGGGTTTAGCTTAAAACGACATATTACTATCATAAGAAGGTTGTGGAGAAAAGAACGGGGGGGGGGGGAAGACGTTGTAAGTGAGGAAGATAAGATAACGAAATTGTTTAGAAACCCATTCCCCCCTAGGTGATTAACCCCCAAAGCTGGGAAGGAAGGAGAGTGAAAAAAGTCCATTTTTTTAAAGTACTTTTTTTAAGTAATCTTTTGAGGAATAGAGATAAATTTTAGAAAAGCCATACTCAGATTATTTAGCCGCCCAGAGGTATATATAATTTTTGCTTGATACGGTTCGGGTTGTTAATAATTGTGCCCAATCTTGGGAATTTTTTTAAAAATATTTAAACGAATTAAAGCATTGTTATGACATTGGATTCTAAAAATTATTCCCCGAAATTAGGGGTAAAGATTTAAATCTTGAAACAAATAAACAAAAAAAAAGATGTTTATATATTTGTATAATTTTGTATATGGTTTGATATTATGTTTTGCACTACTATTAAAAATTTCTGTCAGTTGTTTTGTGTGTCTGTGTGTACATTTTTAAGAGTAAATAGAGCTGATTTAATTTCATAGTACCGAAAAAATTGCATTATTAGAATATTTTATAACCGTTAATGAATAAAAATCTTAATTATTTGCTCTGCGTTTTTATTAATTTTTACTAACCACATTGTTTTATAATATTTACTAAAATGCTGCGAATAGTATGTTTGCTTCTTCATTAAAATAAGACCTTATTAAATATTAAAATTTTTTTTCATTAATAACCTTATTCTACAGCTTTATTCTACAAATTTATTGTAGAAGCGCTTAGGAGTTTAGTTTTTTTCACAATTTTTCCATAGGTTAAATTCCCAGTTTTAATGTGTAGACATTTGCTTTAAGTAATCTTTCTAGTGTGGTTTAAAGCATTTGAAAACATTTGAGGCAACATTCAATCGGAACTTCTAGAATATATGCAATGGCATCATATTACAAGCAACAAATACTATTATTAATAAGTATCTATCTATCATTTAAATACATTTTTTAAGACTGCTTTATTAACTCTCTTTTTTGCATAAAATCGTATAGTCTCCATAAATCTTGCATTTTAGCTTGATTAATTTTTTTTACACTAAGTCATCTAAGTTATATTTTAAATTTAAATCTACAATAATCATAATCAAGATTTGTGAATCGAATATATCTGCAGCAGGTTTTAAGACATTCTTAAAAAATTATCAATTTAAGATGTGGTTAACAATAAAATAAGATTATTCTGGTAACATTTTTTTTTATTTCAAACAAAAACTTGAAAAGGTGAAAACAAAATAAAACTGCAAATATCAGAAAAATTGGTGAGGGAAAAACATATTGGTCTTCACGTGTTTTTAGTAATTGCCTATTTAAGCGTAAGATACTGATCCTTCTTTTCAGATAGTGTTTTTTCCCGGAAGTCGAGTCATAAAAGGTGGTAAGGGGCCCAGTAACTCAGGGTCAGGGCGAATAAAGGACGGACCTCCCAAGTTCAAATCATCTGCTGATTTTCCGTAAACCTTTTATCCACACGCCGCTTTCAATCAGCAAGCATTTTGAAACGTTGCTTTGTTTCATATTTAACACACTTAAAAAAAAGGGGGGGGGGAGGGAAAAGTGGCCGGACGAAATTTTACTTTAAATAATACTTTTCTACTGCTTTCACATTTTAAATCTTAATTCTTATAGAAAAATTGACTTTTTAATTCTATATGAAAAATTGATCTAAAAAAGTTATTCATTTAAGAAGGCATCATTTCTAACACTTCATAGTATTCCATAAACAAAAAATAATTCCAAATGTCTTACGAATCTAACTTATAAAAGAATTTCACAGCCATTGTTTTGTTTTTAATCTCCCAATTTTTTTATTAATTATTATACAAAATTCTAATACTTTTTTTCCGTACATTGTTGTGTAAAAGAAATTTCATTTTTTTTTCTTTTTAAATTTATTTTGGATTTTTTGAATGAACAGTATTAGGTAATACAAATAATTCATAAGCTTGAAAATTCACATCTCTATTTAAACTTATAAGCGAAACCGAAAATGATAGTTGTTGGTGTAATTGTTGTGTAAAAGAAATTTCATTTTTTTTCTTTTTAAATTTATTTTGAATTTTTTGAATGAACAGTATTAGGTAATACAAATAATTCATAAGCTTGAAAATTCACATCTCTATTTAAACTTATAAGCGAAACCGAAAATGATAGAACAAGTAAATTTTATGGCAATAACAACGTCTTTACATATATCATTGGTCTGAGACAATTTCAGATTTCCAGCAGATATTCTCTGTAGGATTTCAAGACCAATTACTTTTGTCAGTAATAGGTTATCATTCATTGGTATGCCGTTTCGTCAACTAATTGTATCAGAATTCAGGAGGATTGAATTCGTTAAAAAACGTTCAGCCGATCAATGAGACATTTTCCAGTAAAAAAAATTAATAAATAATTCGATATTTTGTGCTTTTTATGACAGTTCTCAGGAATGATTTAATTTATTTTGTGCTTAAAATATATAAAAAAAGATTTTTAGCTTTTTGTAGTAAAAAAATGAAAAAGAAAAAACTTTTTTTCTATTTATTATATTTTGCTTTAATCTATTTTTTTTTTTTCAAATTTTTTTATTAAACATTTATTGACACCGACTAAACCGGATATTTGAAGGGCAGGTATATCTTAAATGATACTCTTTTTTTGTTGTTAAATTAAATTAAATTAAATTATTGTCCGATTTATTATTTAAAAAATTCTGTAAAAGAGATCCTTTTTTTATTGAAAATTATGTAGATGCCATGAGATTCATGGAGATTTCTTTTAATTAGACTACCATCTTCGATCTGGAAGGTTTCATTCTACATGTGAAACTTCTGAAAAGCTAGGAATGCGAAACCTGTGTCAAAAACGCATCGGTTTTTCAAACGAGAAGCACTGCAAACGAGTTTTTGTGTTCCCTCAAATTTACAAGAGGTCAAGAGTCCCTAAGGGTAGGACAGGCTCATTCAAGTCAAATGTTATCGCTTTCGTTTATTGTGCTCTACTTCAAAGTCTAAGGGATTCTAAGAATAGTGAATGAGAAGACTGTTCTGTTTAGTCAAACCCCGACAGTTGATAACATCATTTTGCGAATCGTTGCACGGAGAATTGTTTTCTTAACTTTTAATTACATTTTCGTTTTTAAATGAAGTAATGAAATATACAACTCAAAACCTTATGAATTGTACCAATGTAAATGCATATCAAATATATTTATCCAGAATTTATTTTTGTTGCATACTTTTCTAGTGATTTTAAAATCTTAATACAACTTAAAACAATCGACATTTTACCGCAACTTTTTCTCTCGTTTATTTCCACCACTTTTAAAATATTATGCAAGAGTATTTTATTCCCCATAAATTTAGGTAAAAATTTGCAGAATCGGTTATAAGTGAACATGATACCTAAAAACAAAAGCAACTAGATAAGTTAAATATATCCTGTAATTTTATCAAAATATATAATTGTATTAAATTTTTTAATATAATTTGTAAAAGGAGTGATTATCCGTCAGTCTGTCTATTCATGAGAGTTTGATTAATCATTTAAAAAAATGGATAAATGAAATTGCTTTGCTTTGACATCATTATTACAAACATGTATCCAATTTTCGCTCCATTCTAATTGGATAGGAAGATGTGCTTCATGCATACTTGATTCTATTTAACAGTATAAAGAAATACGGATACGCTGCACTGCATAAACATAACCATAAGAGAAAGTAGAGAGGTAAACACTATCATTGATCTTTACCTTAATTGCAAAGATAAATGGTAGTATTAGACTGTTAGATTGCTTTTAATTATTATAATAAAGTACTGATAAAAATTGCTTTCCAGTTTGGAACCTGCAAATTTTAAGGTTGTTACTGCCCCTGTTACTACTTATATGTGCAGTTGTAGTTTCGTTTCATAAGAAACACCCCTATCAGTAATAAAATATGAGTGAAGTAATATATAATTCTTTATTTGATACGAGTAAACAACAGATTGTTATTTCAAGGCATAATTATGAATGCTATACTTTTGAATATTCAAAAGTAAATTATTGCCCACGCATCTTTGAAGCATTTATCTGGATTATTTTGCATTAGAATGTACATAGAGACATGGAATTATAACTACTGCTGCACTTTACACAAGATACATCTATCTCACTTATTCACACAGTTTTATCCTTTAATGAATATTCTCATTTGCAAATCAACAAAAAAATGCTTCAAAATATTGTAAAATAAATACAGAATCTTTGAAATTCCTTTTTTTAGAAAAAAAGATTTTATAAATCTGTTGCTTTATCTAAGAAATATATGTTCTTTGATAAACTTTTTAAAAAAAGAGTTTACGGTGTTAAAGACTTTTGCGATGTTACCAGTCTCTTAACGTTCCTAACAAAATTAATCAAAAATTCAATTCAATTTATTGATAAAATTGATGTTATGTAAACAAAAGTATTGATATATACGTGACGCCAGCATTTAGATTTTCTGTTATAAATTTTATATATATATATATATATACACACACATTTGGATGAATTTCTGTATTGTCAAAGATGTTTCAAAAAATTCACGAGGAAAAATTTATCATTAGCAATTTATTAAAAATATCCCATTTAGTTTTAAAACAGCTTTAAAAAACACGAGCTATCATTCCGAGCAACGGTATTCTCATGCTAATTAAGCACAGAAAATTTAATTATACGAATATCAAATGATTACAATCATGAAAATATTGTAGTTATGGTGTTTATATCGATTTAATGATATCAAATATGAAATTTCGATATCATTAAATCGATAAAAGTGTTAAATACCAGTAAATTTTTTTAAAAAATCTTCCTGCGGAGACTTGAGTGCGAAAGAAATCTTGTTTTCGTACAATAAGATCAGCCGCGCAACTGCTTCCAACAATAGTCATTATCTTGCGATAAGACCTGAACAGCTCAGAACTACGACTGTTTGTGAAAGGAGAAACGTGTCTACATGTGAACAATAGGCTCCGTTGCCCGCCCCACCAGAACTATTAGTGGGAGGTCTGTTCCAAGAAATGCATCATTGTGTAAGGGACTTTCCCTATCCCTATGAATAACTGAATTCTGTTTGAGAGCTTCTATTGGATAGATCGTATCTATTGTAACTTTCTATTGTGATTGCAAGAGCTGTAGTTGAAATATCAACAATACGATACGATCATGGTAAGGGTGCGATTTGAATCACACCCTTACCAAGGTGTGATTTGAATCACACCTCTCAATGAAAAGTATTGATCACTGGTATCTGTGACTTTCTGATATTGGTGACGTAATAACCGTTCTGAAAATATTCGTCATCCCTAGTTGGCGTTAATCACGGCGTTCTTGGCACACTACGTCACTATCGAAGTTCCACATGATTGGTTGAATTTCGTTTGCAGACAATATTTCTGTCATCATCATCATTTTCAAACTTGTTAAAAAAAGTTGTCGATCATCAAAAAAATTGCTTGACCAGTTCTTGATGGTAGAAACGGAAACTTGCTGACTGAAAGTGCGGACGGTATTTTGCCGTGTGATAAGGCCTGGTGTCATCTTTTACCAACCGGGATGTGACATGCATCTTCCATTTACGAAGGAGGATATTAAAAGTGTCTTTCTAATCATGAGTTTTTCTAAATAATTAAGCAAGTGTTTTTCAAAGTTTGTTATATATGTACATGAGTAATGTACCGTGATAGGTAATATTCAAACTGAAATAAACTCATTTTTCATATGAAAATATGAAGCTTCTTTTGAAGAATTTTTTTTATTATGAGCATCTACTGACAATTTATATCAACATATATTTGCTGACCTTTCTTAGATTTATTTAAAACCAATCATGTTTTTATGAGCAAATAGTTAATACTCGAAAGCACTGTAAAGTAATGAAATACAACCGAGGTTGATTAATTAGAAGCCAACGAGAAGATAATAAGAACTCGATTCGCCCGAAATTTGAATTAAAAAAAAAAACTTTTGAAAAGTAAGCATATAGCCGAAAACGATTTTTAAACTATAAATGATAAGTAAAGCTTCATATTTACTATTCGACACTTTAATAAATAACACACAATGAATCAATAATATAGGACTTTCCATTGCTTAAAATAAAATTTCAATGCTTTTAATAAGTTTACTTTAAACTTAATTCTTTGAAAATTTCAAAAAGTATATAATTTAATCACCGCCTACATCGAGCAACAATTAAATTTTCAAGCGATTTAATTGTCTTAAAGGCATATTTTTTCACAATCCTTGAGGACTTAACGTGGGTAAGAATTAATATAAACAACAAGAAATTCAAGAGACTGAGCAAAAATTCAAATTACCGACGAATACAAATTTATAAAAGTATTCGATTTAGTGAAGATTTACTGTAATTATAGCAATTTATTTCACTTCTATTGAAGTAAATTTAGTGTCTACTAGTCTCTGCGGAAGTGGCATTTGTTATAGTATGAATAAGTGATGATAAGAATTAAGCTCAGATGTCATCACTGGCATCTAGTTAAATCTCCAAATTATGAGATTCATTCCAAAATAACCATTGTATAATAGCAAAATGGAATACTAACCGAAATCAAAAACTTTCACGCAACTGCTGAATGAGATTTTTCTCTGATGAATAATATCACATTATATTTAGGATTGGAATTGTCCGAACTTTATGTATAGCATGAAACCTACTATGCTTCTTGGAGCGAGGAGTTGTTAAATGATGCCCGCGAATTTTAATACTTTAGGAATCGCGGTTTGGCAATAAATTTGACATGTATATATTCAAAAAAGAGAGCTGTGAGTTTTATTCAACTGTGTTCGTTTTTGCTTAATTGTACTGTTTCTATATTTCTGGATCAATAATGTCCAAAAACGAGGAGGCCCAGGTAAGTATAGTAAAGTGCGTTATTATTTCCACTCAAAAAATTATGCAGAACATTTTAAATGTATTTCCACGTTTTCTAAATTTTCTTACTCAAAATATGTTTCGTTTTAAGTGATAAACTTCATTTTTTAAAGAGTAATAATATAAAAGAAAACAGGAATATCGATATTTTAAACCCGTAATAAATATCTCGGTTAAAGAAGGGGGAAAAACCCTTAATATGTAGAAAAGTGCGATTATAAAGTGTAAATAGAGTATTAATGGGTTCGCTGTATGCATTTTCCGAAATTAAACTTTCCGAAATGTTGCCGCGAATTAAGCTCATATAATTTTCTGACTAAAATTCCAGCACTCAACTTTAACTTTGTGGAGAGATGTTCATTGAACAAACTAGAGCTAAAATAAAATTCAAGTCTCTTTTCTATCGAATCATTAAAAAAAAATCAAATCTGATTCCGTATCTATAATTAAATATAGTATTTAAATGCTACAGGATCAATCGGTTTGAGACAAAGTGCATGGCGGTGTCTTACAAAATGAACGCATTTCCTGATTAAAAGATTACTACTCTGCATCTATTTTTATACAAAATATTTTAAATTTTTTTATCAAATTGTCTACAAAATATTTGATCGATTTAGAAATCGAAACCTTGGAAAGAAATCTAAAAGTCTGTAGATTTTTATATCCTTGAAATTTATCATGCTTGTAGGATAATTTGAATCCAAGTAATAAATGTTCCACAAAATGTGGATATTTATCTGCAATAAATTTCCAGTTTATAAAAAGTCTGTTACACGTCAAAATTTTTCAGACTTGCATTTAATATTTTCTTAGTGATCGAACTATTTCTATTTGATTGATCTAATGTATAATAAATTCGTATTATGGATGTTTTTATTACTATTTAGTGTGTATTTTGAGTTTTTAATATCACAAGAACTCGTACTCGGTTTATGTTTATGTTGTTTGTTTGTATTTTGATGTTGGGTTTTTTTTAGTCAACCTCAAGCAGAAGCGTCCAAGTTCTCGGCGGAAATTTTATTACAGATTTCAGTGTCAGATAATACGCAGTTCGAAAAAGCATCTTACTTTACAAAAATGGAAGATTCTCAAAAACTTCGAAGCCGAATTACCATATGATAATGTCAGAATCCAAATTGATGGCAATAAAAGAACTTCTAGCAATAAAGCTAACATTGAAATTTCTTCATTTATCGTTAGACGCCGTAGATTATATTCCGAATGAAACCATTGAAAGTCCTCAAGAGCAACTTTCAAAAAGCTTCAACTGATAATGGTATTATGAAGCGAAGATTAAAAGCCAATTTCTGTGGGTCAATTTTTACTTTTTATCGCACTATACTTTTCACTCCTGTCAATGTCGGTTTTTTTTAAAGTGAGACTTCAATCATTTCCCCCCATTTGCCTTTTACCAGTATTGTTTATTATCACTCCAATTTTTGATGTCTTGCAAAGTAATTGATTTTTCTTCCTCTAAATTATTTTTCATGCTGTATTCAATTTCGTGATATTTTAGAATGTAATTTCTCTTGAATTATTGTCTTCCAACTTTATTATTTAAAGTATTAATTCGAAATGTTCTTAAAATTTTATACGCTTTTATTTTTTTGAGCATCAACCCTAAGTTTGGCACAATATAGCAAAATTTGGCTCTTTGCCCTAATTAACTTTAAAAAACCGCCTACAAATAAATGGTAAATCTGCATACTTACAAAGAGGATTTTTACAGTTAAGTGAAGGCCTGCTAGCATATCTAGTTGATGCGATACTTCAGTTTGTATGTTGCAATACAGTTAACTAATAAGTTTTTGCTTTTCTAGCAGAACTTAAAGCAGTAATGTTCGGATGCATTTTCCAAACTCTGAAAATAATCGTATTTACAGATAGAATATATTGTTGTATTTTAAAGGTGAAACGAGTTTCAGAAAATGCATAATTTTCTAAAATAGGTTTCAGTTCGATAAATTTGATCAATTAGTGGAAATTGAGCATTTTCATAAGTGTCCATTGAGTGTTTGTAACTGATATGTCAAATAATTTCAAAACCAAATTTTGTCGGTGGAATACCAGTTTTATTCCTATTGTGCCTAAATTCATACAATTTCATTCCAATCTGGAGTTTACCGAATTCAGTTTGAATTTCCTTATCCTTTTGTTTTAATTATGCACACGTTTCTGTAGAAACCAAGAAAGACTTCTCTTCAAAATTATCCTGATATTAAACAGTGTCAGTGACTTTAGAAATATCTAATTCGTTTTTGTTTTGAAATTTACTAACGGTTTTGCACTGCACGAGAAACCTTGATGATAATTTTAAAGAATTTTTCTACGAATATTACTTTCAAAATGTACTTTAATCTATATAGGAGATGAGAGGAAGAACGTATAAAGCGCGGATACCGTTTATATAAACTGTGATAAATATATAGCTCGATTTCCAACACAAATCTAAAATAGACATAACTAAAAAGATTTATTCATACTTAATCTAAAATAATCAATGTTCTAGTGAAATCAGCAAATATAAACATTTCCATGCTCTATATTTATACAATATTTTTAAAAGTTTTTTGAGAACATTCTTAAAACTGTGCTCTTTATAAACAGATTACAATGATGGAAAAGGTTCTTTATTCGTTCATTTCCAATTATAAATAATTTCAAGGAAATTTATTATATTTGGGTTAATCTGACTTTTTATCGAAGGCGTCATAATAAAGCTAAATTTTTAGTGTAGATTCCAGTTGCATCTTTTAAAAGAAATCGTTGGGTTTTGTTTTTTTCTTCCAATTCTAATTTTTAAGGAATTGTTCGAGCATTAAAACAAGCCAAGTCATTCGTAGGATTCCTAATCTTTGTATTTGATACACGTTGAATATCTTGTGATCGTTGGTTCATCAAATCGGTACAAATGAATTTTATTTCGCCACGTCACCAACTTAAGGTTGTAAAAGTTTGTCTACATGGTGAAGCAAGTTAATCATCTGATTCGATTGCTGCTAAACCTTTCAAGGCAAGGATGTATCATAATATATAAACAATTATCTATGGTGTAATAGGACAGTTGATGCATTAACAATTAGCACGTGTCGATTA
Source organism: Argiope trifasciata (assembly GCA_026543055.1). Taxonomy (NCBI): domain Eukaryota; kingdom Metazoa; phylum Arthropoda; class Arachnida; order Araneae; family Araneidae; genus Argiope; species Argiope trifasciata. The sequence continues at coordinate 2,423,536 of JAPMOQ010058975.1, forward strand.
GGAATGAAATATTTTAAATGTTCACTGATTCTAGAAAGTTTGAACTAAATTGACTTGAAATTGTTTGAAAACATTTATAGACTTTTAAATAGTTAATTTTTAGTCGATATCCCGTTTTTTTTAGAAGTAGTCTCTATTAGTAGAGATTTCATCAGGGATTGAGTAGTGTTTATTCACAGCGAGTACTTTCTACTGAAACCGCTATGATTATGGTTTTATAAAGTTCAAATTCAGTTTAATCTTTCACAATTGAATAGGATTTTTCAACTCGTGCTTGGTTTTCCAAGCAGGAGTTGAGGGACAAGAGACATTAAGATGAAATGATTGTGCATACCAAATGAATTTGAAGCCATTGTCAATCCCATTTCCAAGTTATTGTACACCAAATATTCCATTACGTTTTAAGAGTGCACAAGTCAATATTTTTCAATTTGGCCACATTTAGCTTAAAAAAAAAAAAGGAAAATTCTAATATTGTCTTCACAGCACCCACATGTGAAATGTCTAATCCTTTGCATGTATATGCAATTCTAGGCTTTCTTTACGTTGCAAATACTATATTTTAAGTTTATTTGTCAAAATGAATAAATGTTTCTTTTTAGTGCCCATTTTTCGATCAGTAATGCTGATTACTTGTATCACAAATGCTTGTATATAATTTATAGGAATTTATCATTTAAATGATATTTTTCCTGAGTGGCTGTTCATCCCTTTTATTTTCATACAGCACAACATGGAAATTTTTATAGACTGAAGAATTGTTTAGTTGTTCAAGTATTTTAACCTTTAAAGTACGAACTCTTTTTTTTTTTTTTTTTTTTTTTTTTTTTTTTTTTTTTTTTTTTTTTAAGGCTTCTAAATTCAAGTCCTTTGTACATTGGGAAGATTGGGTTGTACTTCTTACAGGAGGAATGGTTACTGGTTGTGCTATTGGATGGATCGTCTACAAAAGTTTTAAATCTCAACAACTCGATTATAAGGCAATAAAAGCAATAATTACATCTTTTGTTGGTGGAATGGGTATCTACTTCACAAGCTCAGCCATTATTTTCGTAAGTATTCCGTAAAGCAAATATTTTAAAATTATGAAAATCTTTTATTTGTGAAGCCGGGAATGAACGTAAACTACTACCCTATATGCGGGCAAAGTAGATTATACCCTGATATCTACTCTTCATGGATAAGTATAAAAATTAAATAAACGAATAGAACATTAGTCAACAAGCATTTAACTCATTTCAAATTAATTTTTAATGGGGAAAGTCTCAAATGAAGAAGGCTTTGAGTTTTTGCTTCATGTAGAAGAATCGGAGAAGGGAATGCTCTATTACGGCTAGAATTTATGCACACAATTCTTCCTTCGAGTCGTGTCCGCAGCTCATAGCACTGAAGTATTGTGAATTAAAAAGGAATGACCGCTGTCTCTTAAACCAAAGGTTTTTAATATATCCTTGATTTCTATCCCAGATGCTACATTTTTTTACTTTATAACAAAGCAAAAATGTTTGCTTATTTTTGACACTATGGGGGGGGGGAAACTACTTCATCGCATCAGTGCAAGACTACTCTACTTGCAGATAATAGTCAACTAGTTCTTGGTTAACGCGATATCTCGGATCTAAAATTTCTGTTTTCTTTTTAAAATCTGTTATTAGAATAACTTAAGATTAAAAATTAAGTTAATATTTTTTTCCTTCAGTATTAGAGAAATAGTTTGGATATTGGAAAAAATAAGAACATCCGATTTCCAACTAGTATTCAACATTTTCCCATACATTCTAAGCGATTCCACAGTATACAGCTGTTGAGATTTCTGATTATAGCATAATAGTGGATAGGTAATTTCTGTTTGCGTTATCTTCTTGGTACAGTGCCTATTTTAAGACTTCTATCAAGATCTAATTTGTATTAGCAACTCGTCGCCTAAACTCTGGGTATGGGAAATCTGGTAAGCATCATGAAAAATTTCCAAATGCAATGGTAGCTACAGTTCGGCAGTTTCAATTGAACTATATCTTATGGCTACAATAGATTACTACGAGCTATACCATTTCTATTTGTCCTCGAAAAAAGATATCGTAGTTTACCACGCTATGAGCTCGTACTCAAAATAAATATCTATTCGAATTTGCCTTAAAGATATAAAAATTCTGACTAATAATTGGATAAGCCGAATTCATCATTAGATTATGCTGCTAAAAAGAATTGAGATAAATCAGCTGGTGTGGATTCCCCAAAATTTTCACGCAAACTATCTTGGAATTGTGGAACTTGCGCTCTATTGATCATTTCCTTCCCCTAGTTTGTAGGTTTACTGGAATTTTAAAACCTTTGACAGGAAAATCTGGCATACATCTAGAGAGGTGTCCGAGTTTAGTTGTGGTCGGTTATTTCTGCCTTCGATTATTTCCTTCAGCGAATACTATCGCACCTCTAGAAACAAAATTAGTAAATTTTTATAAAAGAATTTGAAAGCCCAATGTTATGGTTTATTTGCAAACCCAAATTTTGCATCTTTAGCTGCGTCTCTGCTCGGGTTAATTGGTGATGACAGAATTGCTGAAGTTAAATGCATAGAATTTTGTAAAAATATTATTCAAAGGAATCAAATCTAAATCCATATTTTGGAAATTAAATAAAGATGGTAATATTACAATAATTAAAAATCCCAAATATTATTTGCAAGTGCAGGGCCAGCTGCATATAACACAAAAAAAAAGCTTTTGTTTATTGAATGATAATTCAGGATCCTTCTGCTATTATAGAGGTCCAAAAGAAGAAAATTTTAGAAAAAACGATATTCCGTAGTTTTTATTCCTCTGATATTTAAATAACTATTTTTTTTATATACATAATTCAGAAAATTGATGCTATTTTGTCTTTTTTGTAAAAACTTTATTTGATCTTGCAGTTACAAGATCTTGTACATACACTTATCTTAGTCATATATCTTGCAATAAATGATAATTATTAATAAAAAATAAGACTGTTTTTATCAGAAAAATAAATTTTCTGATAAAACAATCGGAATTAATTTAAAAAGAAGTAAGATATAGGAAAATCTATATTGGTTTTTACTAATATTTGAACATTCTCGTATTTCTGAATGAATTTTCGTGAAAATCGCTTTTACCTATATTCATAAAAGTGAAAAAATGTATGTGTGAGTATTTATATTACAATAATTCACAAAGCAATATCTTTATCAAGAAATTAGACGATTTCGGCGACCAGCAATTCGCCAGTATAAAAGATCTCCAAAATTTTCAATCACATAATTTATGTAACTTAGTCTCTTTATAGCTTTTTCTTCAAAATATTCTCTATCAAAGCTTTTGATATTATATAATTCAGTCATACTATTGTTGTATAGACCTTAAACAGTTCTGTTCATTGTATCATTGATCTCTTACTAATTTCTTTCGGAACCCATAAAATTTGCACATTAAATTAGCGGGGGAATGTTAAACTGCTATTAATATAATTTTTTTTCCAAAACCAAGAACTTTTTTTACAATGAAGATATGAAAATGGACTTCTTAAATATAAATCATACTTCTTAAATATGAAAATTGAATGCACAGTTGCTGAACACTGAAAGTTGTATACGCAATGCAGAATAATTTTCATAATTTATATAGTATTTTAAAGATCTATTCAACAAAACTTTCTCTGATTTATCGTAAAATTCAATTTTTAGTTTACTTTCAAAGCATTTAAATGACGTAGTACTATATCTTAGATATGTTATCTAATACACAGGGAATTAAATAGAATAGATAGCGCGATTAATAAAAGGGTTATTAGATTAATCTGATTAGTAAATAGAATGATTAGTGCGTTCCACACAATTATCATTCTATAGATTTTGTTTATTTCGTAAATATATTTATTAGTTAAGAAAAAAAATTAGTTTGATATTGCTTACTTTAATGAAAGTATTTTTAAAATAACAGAAATAAAGTTTGTCAATTAAAGGAAATGATTCCACAAATTACATCACTAATTTTTTTAAGCTCAAGATAGGAACATTTGATAGGACCATTGAACTCAAGATAGGAATCAAGATTGGTTTTGAGGTTCAAGTTCATATAAACATATAAAATCTGAACTAGTGTTTGATATTTTATGAACTGCAGCATTTCCTTTTTTATTCGTTTGTTCCTCAAGATTTAAAAGTACAAAGCCATAATTTTTCTATTGTTTGGCATCTTTTTATACTAATTATTTTCTTTTTGCTTTAGTCTTTTTCAATTTCAATTATTGATAATGTTTATAACTGCTTTCTGAGATCTACCGTAGAACTCTTCAAATTCAGTAATAACTTTAATCACAATTTAAGTCCTTTTTGTAGAACCTCCCCCCCCCCCCGAAAAAAAAAAGAATAACGTGAACTTATCTTTAAAGGATTTGAATAAAATTCTACTGTAATAGGTGTTGAAACGTGGTCAAAAAAGTTTACTCTCAAAAGATATATGTTTTGTTGCTTAATTTCAAGCGGTCTAAATTCTATCTTATTTATTAATTTCTTAAAAATAGGATGACATTCTATTAATTAAAGTGTTTAAAAATTAATTCAAAAATAACATCTTCAACACCTATGCAGAATTACATTAACTTAATATTTGGGCATATGCGATTGGTTTCGTGGGACACAAGGACTGATTTTTTTAGTCAGCGAACAGTCATCAAATATCCATAGATGAAGTTAATATATTACTCAATTCAAATATAATCTGAATTAAAATTAACCGATTCTGTCGTTACCAAGCAATATACTTTTGTAAAAAATGATAATGTAACTGCCGAACAATGAAAGTGAGGAAAGTTATGCGTGATTATCAAATTTTTTTCGAAACATAATGTTTGGATATGATGTACTCGAAATAAACACTTTATTTCACATTTATTGACAGTCATTCGAATTTAAAACTGAGCATATCTGCAAACTTTCTAGAATATGAAATCTTGTACTTATAGATGAAAATAAGAGAAAAATTATACTAATTAACACTTAAAATCCTAATAAATATATAAAAATTTAATTTTTGAAATTTTTGTACAACTGCCTACTTTATTTCAGGACATTTTGTTATTCGAAATATGTTTATATGCAATATTTTTAAACAAAAATTGTTCCTAAGTGCAACTCCTTAAAGCTTATTTAGAAGAAAAAAACTTCAGAAACCATGCTTGTATAGCTGTGAAATTAATTGTATCTTAAGGCCTAACATTTAAATATTTACTATTGTAATTTCAATTTTGATTACAATAGAGGTTCAATCCATATGAATCTATACTTTTGGCAATCAATTCAGGGGCGAAAAAAAGAAAAAACTAAAAAATATATATAAAGTAATATATTTTATTTCCAGCTTTCTTTCGTATATAGATTTAAGACAAATTGAAAATTAATAAGTTATTTGCAGCGTTTTTGAGAAAAATATGCAGAAATTCTCTACTACATTACTTGCCAATAAAACTTAGGATCATGATGCTGAATCTGAGAATTAAATAAGGAAATGAGAAAAATTAAATGAGGAAAAGTAGAAAATGAGATAATATATTTCAGATTTGAAGGAATTTCAGTAATTATCTGCATTTTCTTATCGAAAGTACGTTTTTGCCCCGAGAATTAATCGGCAGTAATCTTTTTGAATTATTAATTTGACTCCTATCTTATTTTAGATAGAACTTAATATTTTGAAGAAAAAAAAGCAACTTTATTGAACAATTTTAACGTAAAAAATACATTAGCTCATTTCAAGTAACAGCTTGGGGAAGATATATACTTGCAAGCATATATACTTACATACTGAAATAACTAAACATTATTGATATCCATTTAAATTTTAATTTAAAGAACTTTCTACGTATTTTTTTCTTTATTTTGTTAAATAAAGTTACTGTTAAAGATATAAAGATTAAATCCTCATAAAATTAAAAGTTATACTTCACTTTATTAGATAGAATTTGTATTATGTACAATAAAATTATAATTTTTATTAATGCCTCCTGTGTGAGAAAATTATAAACGTGTTCCTTTATAATAAATCTTAAAATCAAATTTTTCATATTTTATTCATTACTTTAAAATGCTCCTCTGAAACGCAATAAGCAGTAGACAGGACCTTTCTCACGGAAGCTTCGTTTCGTTATCAAGGACATGGACACAAGGAATAGATTTTGGGGCGCCATCCCCGATCGACTGATGCTTGAAAGCTGTGCCACTTGGTTTGGTCATGAGTGAGGATAAAGGACATGAAGTGTCAATCTTACTCTTTATAGTGATTACCATTTGGCGTACATTGTAAAATCGCCAAATGTTACATGCAAAGATATTGGTTATAATGTGGCATCCCTGAAGCGAAAAAGATCTCTTTTAATGACATGGTGGGGGGAATTTATGCAGCTCATATTCCACCCATCTTATAAATTTTTAATGTATTATTAACCACATGTCATTGGGAAGACATTAGTTACGAAAGTGCCTATTTCTGTGAGACCAGATGTTTTTAAAATTAATTTCAAGAATGCGGTTAACACAAATATCAAACCCGAATATGTATTTAGTCTTTCTTTTTGTTTTTAAGCGATCGAAAAAAAATGGCACAGTACTGTAATTGCAGTCACATTTCACCCTAAATTTAATTCGTAACATTTTATTCAAGCGGTCACATGCATGCAAGAACTCCAACAGATGGTTATCTCCTTGATGAATTTGATATGTATATACTCTTTAGATGTTAAATTTTTGTATCAAATTTTATCCATCTTGCTCTTCATTTTGTAGTTGTGCTATAATAATAAAGCCGGATAAACAATTCCTCTGAATGGATTTCCTTTCAAATGTGATGCCAATCTACGAATTTAAAGAAGGTATCAAATTTCCTTCACCTAGATCAGTGTTTTACGAGTTAGTGCTCAAAGATTAATAAGCATATGCTAAAAATATAATTCAAACTCAGCGAAGTTTGAAATTAGGAAATTTGTCAAAATCGGAGTTCAAATTTTTTAACGATTACAATATTCCTTTGTATGCGAGGAAGTAATAAAAGGAAACAATTGTTTCATGTGTATTTGAAGTAAAGAAGTTGCATAAAATTAGACTCGAATTAAAATATATGTAATTTTAACTTTTGCCAAGAAGCATATTTCAAGGTTCAGAAACTTAAGCAAGATATTGATTTCTTTTGACATTATTTTCATATTTTTTATTAAACCTTTTAAGTTTTATCCAAGTAAAATATTTTGTTGTATTCAGATTCATCGGGAATTAAGACTTAGTCTTCGCAAACTGTTTACATTGAAATTAGCTAGTGTCGTAGTTTCATTTTGCAAACATTTTCATTCGTTGCAGTACAGCAGTTATAATTTGTCATGGCTAGAGTTGATAGTACATGGAGAAGCTAATCGAAAATTTTTATAAACTACGCTATACGTAAATTAACAGGCCTTATGGCTATAAAAAGTTCTTTGATTTTTAATGTCTGTTTGTTTAAATATCTAGTTTCATTAAATGGAATATCGATAACATGATTAAAACGACATTTTATTAAAATTTCAAGGTTGATTTAAGTCCGTTAATGTCGTATTCAGAACTATTAACTTTAATGATGCATCTTATACTTTTTAAAGTTATTGCCCATAACAACTTTCACTGTTTACTTCTGATACGATTGGGAATAATTTATTTTGGTAATGACTGGATTATTAAAAACCAAACTTGATATTTCTCAATTTAGTTAATTATGTCTTTAACGTTATAGTGTGCATGTTGGTAAGTGGAAGTTTAACGCCATGTCTATGTTTCATTAATATCATTCCAATATTCTCTTTCAGATGTACCAAAAATCCGGCGATTCTTGGAGAAAATCAATAGCTTCTAAAAAAGATAATTCAAACTTGTCTGCTCTGGATCATGAAATTTCGTCATATAAAAGATATATTGATGCAGTAAATGAATTAGATAAAAAATTGGCTCACGAGACTAGTAAATTTATGGAATGCACAGCTTTCGATAAGAAAATCTCTAGAGATGCCAATCAAGAACGAGATGAAACGTCTCGCAGGTCGGAAGATATGATTAAAATGTTAAGTGATCTCAATCGACGAGAGTCAAAAAATAGGCTACTAAAACTGCCAACTGACCAGGTGGGAATTTGCTATAAAGACATATTAATCGGAAAAGCGAAAGTAAAAGAAGAGATTATTTCTTGCATATGCGAGTTGAAGGGTTATGTTCAAGGTACGATAGATCCTCTCCCTTCAGCGAGAAACATTCAGTTAAAATCTTCTGAGATAAGCGATGAAATGTACCGACGAATTGTTCTGATTGTAAAGGAATATGCAAATAGTATGATACCAAAACTAGAGCAAGTTATTAATGATTTCATTGATTCGGTGGGAAAACCTGGTAAAATTCACAGCGATCGTGAACAGGAAGTGAAAAAAGCGGTGGAAACCTTGGGAGTTCCAGAAAATGACCTATATACAGTATCCCTGAAGACTGATATGAATCGGTCTAACGATGCTCTGGAAAATGGGACAAAGAATAAGACTCAAATAACCTATAAAAATAGGCAACAATTTAAAACTGGTTCCTCCTTGCATGAGAAAAACGCCTGGAAGGAAAATTCGGAGGTTCCAAATTCAATAACGGTAAATATTGTTTTAAACTTCTTTAAATATTTGAACAGTCGAGTTCAAGGAATAAAGCGCTTAATTTGTGCAGTTTCCATTTGTTCAATAAAGTAAAGCATTAATGTAATATGCATATCACTTTTATCCCTCTCACTTTCAGTCGGGCAGTTTGCAATTTACCCTGTAACTTCCAAGTGGTTCGGTTTCAGGCACTCGCTAGCCATTTTAAAGGGCCGGACATTTACCGACAAAGGGACGTTTTATTGACAAATTGTCGGTAGAATCGACAGGCATCAAAGGAGCCCAGAAAACCACAAGAGGGGTCTGAAGGGGGGGAAGCTTCTCTGGTCGTGTAGAGATGGGTATTGAAAGCTGCTACAGAACTTAACACCCCAGTACTCAGTAATAGGTCCTCATAATCTTCGACAATCGCTGCTTTTTCACTGTAGCTTCTCCCCCGTAAAGACGTTAGGGTGGGGGAGGTATTCGCACAATAGGATGTTTGTACATCTTTTAAGCTTTGAAAGGGTTTCTTGTTTTTATTTCTACGTGCTGTTGCCTCAAAATTGAAAATGACTATTTGTAAAAGAACTTTTCCACTGAGCCCTCCGTTAACGATGAATGATATGTAAGAATACGGCACATTATTTAAGATTATTGTTGTCTATATTAAGACTATAGTAACGATATAAAGAAACCATTGCATTGACTCTAAGGCTTATTCATATCGCAATTTTCTCACAAAATGGATAGCGACACTTATTACTGTGGAAGAAAGTCGTTTTATATTTATAGTGTCTTATTTTATCATCCAAAGACCGTTGGAATTTTTAATGACTAGTTCAAATAACATTAAAAGACCGCAAAAAGATTGGGAGTTTTCTTTTCTGCCCTTCAGAGTGAAATAAGTTGTATAAATGGCGTTCCTTGCAGAAATGCCATTCTACAAATTTTTCTTTAGTTGTGAATTTCTACTCTTTATTTTATATATTGTGAATCATTTTTATTCCAAGAGTAATTTTTGTTTTGTTTAAACGCTTATCATTTCGTCGTTATGAGAATAAGTAAATTTGAATTCACTGATGAAGAAATTAAAATAATTTTACCTTCTACTGATAAAAATGACAGTAATTAGTCAAGCGAAGATTATGGCTGGCTAAAAAAAATATTTCAGCTGACTGCTTGAAACATTTTTCTCAAATTTCATTTATTTTTCTTATTTCATTCTAGAATAGTTTTAAAATCACTCCGACAATTTTCTGAATTATTTTGATGTGCAAAACAATTAAGCAGTAATATATGGCAAGTATAATAATCTACAATTGACAAACAATTGTTTAAATAACATTTTAAAAGTTTAATAAGGATGATAAAAAAAATGAAGATTTTTTGTGTGTTTTTGTCCCAACTTTTGTTTCAATGATCACAAAGGGAATTACTAAAAATTTACACGTGAATCACTCATGCGTGAATTTACGGAAACTTAAATATACACTGATGGGGAAAAAAATCCCAACACCAAGAAAAAAAATATTTTACAGTAATGAAATTTTAGGAATACATTTGTCTAGGTAACATATTTAATTGATTAAAGTTTCAAGATCACAGGTAGAGCCATTGGCGAGAAGAGCCATTTCAAATGTGAAATGGTGGTACATTAGTAACCGGTGTAACCGCCAGAATTTCGAATGAAAGCATGCAAACGTGCATGCATTGTGTCGTACAGGTGTCGGATATCAGTTTGTGGGATGGAGTTCCATGCCTGTTGCACTTGGGCGGTCAATGCAGGGACGGTTAATGCTGGTTGTGGATGACGCTGGAGTTGTCGTCCAATGATGTCCC
>JAPMOQ010058975.1:2434420-2460872 GCA_026543055.1 Argiope trifasciata
CGAAATTTGAATCGACGTCATCTTTCAGATGTATAAACACGCCTACCGAATTTCGTTTATCTAGCACAGCTCCTTCCTAGTGTTGGGATTTTTTTTTTACCATCAGTGTAGAACTTTCGTTAAAAATTCACTTTATTTCATTGTAATGAGATCTTGTCTTACAATACTATCAATCTTAAAATAGCTTTTTAAAATCAGAAACTCGGCTCGAAAAATTTAGGAAGACGGTTTATACTAAATGTAATATTTATCTTAAACTGAAGTAAAATGTTCAGATTGAAAACTTAAGGAATGTATTTGAGAAACATATTTCGAGTAGTAATTTTTTTGAACATTTTTTTGTATGTCAGGATTAAATGTTTTAAAAACATGTAATCTCATTTATCGAATTGTTTTGTTAGATGAGATATACGTTTGATGTAATGTCGTCTCTTGGTCTCTCTCGCAAATATTAAGATTAATATAAATGAGTTGCAAAATAAAGATGCTTTTGGAATGCATATTTATCTCGCACTCTTTTTCGATTTAAGTAAAAACAAGAATGTAAAAGTTTTTGGAAACAAAATGTGAAAATTTAATTCAAAGTTTAAAAAAATCTTTGCATTACGATCAAAAATTCAAAATAATATTTTATATTCAAAAATTCAACCAGCAAGAGTTTATATTTAAAAAAATGTAATACTGAATAACAAAACAATTCTTAGCAGAGTGTTAAAAGAACGCATTATTTTCAGAATGTCTTGCAAAAGATATTTCGGTATTTTTAAGTATGGCCAAAGGTATTTCGGTATTTTTATTTCAGTATTAAATGAAGATTAAGACATTATCTCTTCTATTACTGAATTTCATTTACATCTATATCAAGTAAAAAATATCCTAATTGCATTTATATATATACTCAAGGTATGTCATATATTACTATATAAAATAAATTGCATTCTAATATGACGAATTATTTAATTTTACTAAAAAAATTAATATTCTAAAAGCACATCGAAAATTAGATGAAAAAAATAGATGTTTTTGAAATTGATATTAATGAAAGTTTTTATTTAAATAATTTGGAAATTTAGTATAAAATTAAAAAAAAATCTATTTTCTAAATCGTATAAAATATTTCATAATGGAAAAAATACCCCTAAAAAGTGAATGAATGAAAAACTTCATACTAAAAAGTGTCAATACACATTATACGATTCATTAGAATGAAATTCTTCGGTTTGTAGTAAAGGCAACTAGTGGTCAAAAACCGCAAGGCATGGATTCAAAGTAGAGTGACGACAGATTTATGACTTAGGACTGCGGTGGGTAAAAACCCCGCAGCTCGGAAGTGTCCATGTCTTTAGCTGAGGTTACACGGCCTGCACCCGTCTGCAGACGAGCCACATGCTTCCCTTTGACCCCTCTTGCGGTTTTCTGGTCTTCTTTGATGCCCGTCGACTTTACCGACAATTTGCCGGTAAACTGCCCAGGCATCAAAGAGTCCAAGAGGGGTCGAAGGGGAAACGCATCCCCATGGCTATGGGGGAGTGTGGTCCCCCAGTGGGTCGGAGGTCTGATTTATGACCAAATCTGTGAGGCGGCCCGTCGTGTAACCTCGGCTTTTCGGAGACGAGCCGAGAAATTCTGGATGTTAAGGGGAGTACCGCCTTAAAAGTGCTTGAATGTTAAACAGTTATACTGAAATCGAAAACATATTTTATCATCACTGCCTGAAAATAGTTTTTACATAATGGAGTCGGAGATATTCAAAAGCCCCATCAATATATGAATTTTCGCTTCCTTAATTTTAATTTTCAGTGTATCCGCAATTTGCCTCTTATCGTGCTCAGTTTCAGGGTTCGAAAGTTGAGTTGATCCAAACCTTCACTGAGCAGTTTGATCGGAGTTTTTCATATAAGCAAAAAAAAATCGATTTTGAAAATCAAGCTTGAGAAAAGAGACGCATGTAATAATTTGCATTATATAGCTTTCAATTCTTTTAATGCCAATAAACATCTGTAATGTCTTTTAACAAAACTATCTAGATGTTTAAAAAAAATTCTTGAAAAATGTCTCTTCGCTTTGAAAATGTTTCTATTTTCCATTGCCATTCTTTTTCATGGACATGTTTTTGTAGACCTCGATTTTCTACTTGAAGCAATTCTTTTGTTATCCAATTAACGTTGTTCAATTGCATTGTTTATTCAAGGTGTCTTTAACTTTAGTTTTGAAGTCTCTAAATTATAGGGATCAAAAGAATTCAAGATTTATTAATGTTGTATTAAGGCTTTACGCGGAAAGATGTGTACCTCGGTGAATCACTGCGTTTGTTTGTATTGGGCAGAAAACATTAAACAACGCTCAAATTTTGATTAAAATCGGAAACTTTTTCTTGCGATGCTATTAAAAGCATAGTAACTGAGCTAATCTTGGAAATTATATTAATATCCCTGAATGATATTGTTTTACTTTCAGACAAGATTGGAGACTCCATCCACTGCAGGCATTCCTTTCAAGTTCCAAGGTGTAAACAAGCCTGAGCATCGAGCTATCGAGAAACTCAAGATCCAAATCTCGAATCGACCTGCAAAATTAAGGCTTAATCAAGATCAAATGAAGTCTTTAAACATTTTGAAATCGGAACTTAAACTGAAGAATAACCATACCTTAAATTAATCCGCAGAGACTCTCGGATAAAATGCCATTCCCTCCCGTCCACCTTTCACTTGATATCAAGACCATGGACAGGAGAATAAGATTGTTCGAAATGCAATACTAACGTTTCTTGGAAGAGTACATTTGTATCTTTTTATTCAATTAATCAAAAGTGTCACGAAGGAAACTTCATAAAGGTTTTGTTATAATTTTTATGACTACAAATGAAATCCCAGAAAATATTCATAGGAACAGAAAGATTCATATTGTTACCAAATTTGCTTTAGCAGCTCTTCTAATGTATTTGTCATGTTTAGTTCCATATTGAATTTTGATTTCATTGCTTTTAGATATTGCTTATTAAAAAAATTCTATCAAATTTTAGAGTTCATTTATCTGTCGGACGAATTAACTTTTCTTGTGTTTTATTGAATCTGCAAAAATATTTGGGTAACAAATTGACTTTTTGTTAGCAATCTCTTAAACAAAAAATTGACCCTCTAATATTCATGACTGGTTTTATTGCGCATTTTAACAGACAGTGTATAAAATTGAATTGTAACGAAATAGTTTTAAGTAAAACATCTTACTTCTGGAAGTTCCCCTAACAAAATCTTTTGAGATGTATTATACACCTAATCGTTAACTTGTCAGCAAATCGCTCTTTTGTAGAAAAAAAAATCGTTACAGTATAGTTCAATAATGATTTATTGAAATAAGAGAAATTTACTTAGAGTATGAAACATAAACTCGTTTTTAAAATTAAATTTATCTGAACACTTTCAACGCTTTGTGGTTTCTAATATATATATATCTATCAACCTATATAAATTGGTATAAGAGACAAATTTTAGCCCACAGAAATCTAATTGGAAGTATCTGAAAGACGAGATCTCATCAGTAGAGCTGAAAGTGTTAAAATTGCATTTCTCTTGCATTATAGGAATATGCAAGCAAAAATGAAGGGTAAGTTATACAAATTTAATTTTGAAATACAAAAGCTTACAAAAATAGTAATGTTTAATATATCAATTTCTTTCGTTTTTTGACAGCATTAAACTTTCTAAATTTTGAGTGGCAGAAGTTTTTGTCACTTCTCTAGAATCGCATTGAGATCAGATTTGGTGTTTATTTTCCGAATTTGCTGTATGTATTATTTGCCATGTCCTGCTACTTCGATGGACATAACCTTTCTAAATAAGCTAATAACTGTATTAATTATAGCTTATTAGCATTTTTTAGAAGTAGTGGGAAAAAATCCAAAACTTTTCATTCTTTTGCAAAATCATGCCTTTATTCAGATTAGCATTCTTTAAGGACGGATTTTCTTCCCATATTTCTGATCAACGTATCCTTCTTTCATAAAACAAGACAAATTGCCGCGGAGTTACTTTTTCATTCTTTCCCTTTCACTAAATTTGTTTTCTATATTAAATGCTAATTAGGATTTTTTTCTTGCTTTCTGTATAATCGCCCGTGTATTTTCGATTTATGAATATGGGTAACCATCATATTTGTGATTTGTTTCGAAATATCTCCCTCAATTTCACTTTTTTTTTTGTACTGTTGCAAGATTTCTCCTGACTATTTTGGTTATGTGTCATTGAGATTTTTTAATCCATGTAGAATTTTATAAGGTTACCGGGGGACTAGTTGTAACAAGGTAAGTGCTAGCATGCAAATTCCACAGTTCTTGCTTTTGTTTCAGACTTTTCATTACTTTTACGATAGACAATATCGTAACAGCCGAAATGAGTAAAAAGTTGTGAACAAGCGCACCGTTTTTGCAAATTAAAGTGGGAGGGGGATTTCTTGAAAATTTTGATTTCAGGTAAATTTAAAAAACATTTTTATTTACTTTGTCTATGTATTAAAATTTAAAAAGTATCAATTCTAATTTTTTTTACTAATCGCAATATTTTTTCATAAATTAGTAAAAATAACAAACTATGCGATGGAGTAAGTTATAACATTTAACAAGATTTATCTTAATTTGCGTTTGATTTATATTGGAATTTGTTTTAGATATAAATCTTTTGCTATCGACGCCACCGTTGATGTGACATTTTCATATAGTCATAGTCTGTGCCACTGCTGGAATGGCGGCACGTGCATATAATTGGTTAATTTTCCATGCGGTGCCATTGATGAATCGATGAAGTCAGTGCCGAATTTACAACAATAAGCCTAACTTTCAAATCTTTCTGAAGAATACAGGAAGACAAATTATTGCATTTAGATATTTTCAGAAACGTGTTTCACTCTAAACTCTCCGAGTGTGTTCATAGTTTCGTGAAATAAACTTATTTTCTTATTATGAGAGTCAGCAGAATTCTTTTTTTAAAGTGCATTAGTTAGTTTATAGCTTTGCCTCCCCGTCGGAAAATTGCAGCTTTTGCCTTGTTCGGGGCACACATCTGTAATAATGTAACACTTGTAACAATGCATACATTTGTAAATATTTAAAGTAACTTTAAATATTAGATCAAAAATATGAAAAAAAATTGTGCGGCAGAAATGTGACATTATTAGTAAGACGATTCTTTTGAATAGAATTTTTTTGATTTGAAACAGATAGTGAAATAAAGGAATAGCGGAATAGAAACTTGTATTTGTAGCATCATGTACTGATTTATAAGAAAATTCATGAAGCTGCATGTGCTTTAATGCTTTTATTTACTATATATTTAATTCTTTTAACCCTCCAAGCGGCGGAGAAGTTTTTTTTCTAAAAAGCACAACCATTCTCAGACGGGCGGAATAGTATTTTTTCGATCTGTTCAATTGTTTCTAAGACGGGCGCAAACGGTTTTTTCCTACATTCAATTGAAACATCGAAAAGGGCGACGACGTGTTTTTTCGTCTGCACTGTCTCCCTCCGTTAATGACCTTTTTGGCAGTGATAGATTACGATAAGACTACCAGGTGGAAGAACCCCCACCCCCTAAAAGCACTTAGCGCTCATAAATGAACTTATCGTTAAAAAGTTTTAAGTAGGAAGTATTTCAACTGGTTTTCGGAAACTTAAGTAAAATTTAGTGAGATTTTTTCCCTTATCAAAATAATTTTAGAGCTCATTCCTTAATGTAGCAAAATATTTTCCCCTCAAAATATTGCTATCAAATAATTTTAAAATTCGTCTGACTTCAACAAAATAACAAAAATAAAAGGAATTTATTTTATTTAACTGCTTTGCCTCAAAATGCATTAATACAATGGTAGATTTTCTGTTAAGAAATCAAGACTGTTTATTAAAATTTGATTTTTGATGCAAGAATGTTTCAATTTTCTTTTTTTAAAATACGGCATGGAGTTTCGTGTTTTAATTATTTGTGTTTAATTTAATCTTTCGCGTTTTATTTAACTCGCTGTAATATAAATTTATATTGTAGCTTCTAAATTAAAAATTGTAATATTTATATTACAGCCATACTGTTAAATTCGTTTTTTGTAAAAGGCGAGAAGCAAAAATCGCCAAAAAATTAACTACAAATAAACAGCTGATCCTAGATTTATAAAATTTGGTACATAATTACTTTTTGACTAATAGATATTCAATAAGTAAAATCTTTTTCAAAGTTATTTTATTAAATCTTAGTTTAAATTTAATCAATCGAAAAGGCTTATTGACAATTGTTACGTCGCATTACAATTCAAGATTAACTTCCCAAAGACAATTTTCGTTTTCAGGACAATTTTTCTTCAGATTTTATAAACAATTCAAAATTAATTTTAGAAGAAATTTGTAACAATGCATTTTTATTGAAATGAAATTGAAATCAATTTGCTATTTTACCATAACGTTCCGTTTTTACTTAAAGTTGAGGAAAAAATATCTGCTTTTTTAGACAGTAGCTTCAGTTAAAGTTTTTCAGAACTTTTTAATGGCTTATTTAAATAGCATGATGTACGAATCTTTCGCATGATATGCTATAATTGAGGAAATCAAGACTAAGGACATCATAAAGAGTTTGATGATGAATGAATGAGTACTTTAATGAGCACTTTAAAATAGTTAGGAAACTATTTGAAAAATGTGACAAACGAGATACTTTATATACATTGCAACTCATCCCAATTCCAAATAATAATTCTCTAAAACTATTTAAAAAAATGTTTCTACACTTTCAAATGATGTCATACTAACAATTTCAAAATATTTGTAAAGATTAAATTTGAAAAGAAAAAAAACTTACGTTTTAGCGACTCATTCTGGAGAATCATGAAGAAATAGGAATCTTGAGCGCAATGATTATAATCAACTGAACCTTTGATTGAAAATAGAAATAAAATGTTCAACGCAAATTAAATTTTCACTACTTTATTAAATTTAATTTCGGATTTATACCCGATACTGTTCGTGATTAATGTACTGTATTCCATGCATTAATCACTGAACTATTTCAGCATTTAGTAAGTCATTAACGAATCCCTCAAATAAGCTGTTGATTTTTGTACAATATATAAATTAAATAGTATTTAAATACGAGGAATTTATTTTCAAATAGATACTTCAGTTTTTTTCAAGATCAGCTTCTTTGAATTAGAAAAAAGTAAATATGTAAGAAGAATCAACCCAAAAATTTTGATTGAAAATTCATTTTGAAGCTTGCTTAGTTGTTACAAACATGTTCTTGTTATCATTACCAATTGCCTTATTTTCGGTTTATATTATGTTTCGCCTTGATTTCCTTGAGGAATAGAGCAAATATGAAATTTATTTGAAACATTCAATTCATACAATTACACATTCTGGCATTCGCAACTTAAAAAAAAATGAATATCTGTTCTCTCTGATATTTTCAAAAGATCGATTCTAAAACAGATTGTATTGAAGCACTGAAAAGGGTTTTCTTGCCAGAAGTGATATTTGATTTAAAAACATAATTGTATTAAAACTGACAAATAACTTTTTATTCAAAACAAGCAGAAATATATTAAGATAATTTTTTTTAAACTATATTTAAAAAATCACGATTTATTATTTTTACAAAAGCTTTTTAGTTTATTTCGTGGAAATATTTAGATAACTAAGGTTATAAGACCTTCTATATAAAATAAATAGCGAATACTACTAAGGGTGAAATGCAATTAATATCGCTTCATATCTCACTAAAAATTGATTTCATCAGTTTGAAATTTTCAACAAAATTAGTAAATTTTTTTCCTTTCGATTTCTTATAAAATTCTTTCAATTTTGAGTTAAAAACTGAAATATCCTATAATTAAATGTAAAAACGCCCTAAAGTGATATTTTCAAACATTTATATTTCAAAAGCTTGAATACGCAGCTTTGAAAAGTTTGTCAAAAAATTATCGAAGCATATATCCTGCAAAAGAGCTGCGACATTAATTGGTGAGATGCCATAATTAAGAGGTAAATGTTTCATCTGTCAGTGTAAAAGATACCTAAAATTACTTCTATAAAAATAGTGTAGGAAGCACAAATTTTGAAAATTATAATGCTTTCAGAAAAATATTTATTTGCATTAAATATTGCTTATATTATTTTCCGAAAAAGTGCAAATGTGTAGCATGATTTTAGCACGTTCATATTTCTAAATGCTTTTCATCGTTTTTATATAATTTTTTAAATAAAAAGACAATTTATAGCACAGTGTCTTTTGTAAAAATGTCGGAATAAATATAGACATGTGATAGGCAATTGAATTATTCAAAAATTTTAGTTAAAAAAAAATTTAAGACCTCTAATAGGAAATATTTTTTCTCCTTTCCAAAATGTGAATTCGTATCGTCGTTTAATTTGAAACTACATATTGGTAATACGAAAAAAAGTTGGTGAATGAAGAGGGAACTGGTCAATCAGTAAGAGAAGATAGCCAGATAACAAATCAGTCTCCCCACTAGGTTAATTGGAATCATGCGGCTGAGAAAGAGGGGGAGTGAAAAATGCTGCTTTCTTTTTCGAACACACACTCGTGTAAAGCTTTTTTTTTTTTTTTTTTTTGAAGTACTGTTTTGATGGATAGAAATAAATTTTTGAGAAGCCATACTCAGAATAATTGCCCGCTTGGAGGGTTAAAATATTGGAAATGGCATTCTGAGCATTTTTTATTTTCCCCTTTTTTCATTAAATAATTTTCCGATTACCTCAGTATAAGCAATATGGATACCGTTAGTGTATAGGCAATGTAGATAATATAGGAGAAAAGAATATTAGAGAAAAATATTGGTACAGAAATGTTAACACAGATTTTAAAAAACATTACTTTATTGTCATGTTGCTGTTGAAATTTTAATAACGATTCGCAAAAATCTCTCTGAAAGCGTTATTTGGGATTTCTAAAATAGCTTTCTAACCATTATGGTGCTGGATTCGAGTTAAATGACAAAAATTATGATTCTTTGTATCGAACTTCTTAATCAGCGCAACGGGCTTAAAGATTTTGTCAAAATTACTAAATTTAGAGCCCATTAGAAAATCATCCCACGTTAAAGGCTTGTGTATATTGTATGACGATATTGAAATAAATATAAGAAATTTAAAATCTTTAGATGCTACAGAAGGATCTTTTGATCATTTGTTGAATCCTTTGTTATTAAAATTATTGACCCAAGATTTGGTTTTTTCATCTGAAGAGCAGTGAAAAGAGTAATTGTGAAGTTTCGGAAATTATGGATTTCTTAAGAAATGAAGTTGAATCGAGGGAAATTTGTGAGTCTATTATGAGTAACTCAAAAAGTTCTGAAGCTCAACTCACCTTTTCTCCAAATTATGTCAGGCATCAAAGAAATTATATAAGGCCAAAAAAATGTTTTGTCTGTCGCAGCATCGCATGCCCAGTTAAAAGATGTTTGCATATCTTGCGACTGCGTAAACGGTCATGATTCCACATGTTGTAAACTTTTGAATATCGAAGAAAAAATAAACAACACTTTGCTGCCCGGTGACGAGTTAACTCGTCTTTTCGTACCCAAATGTTGCTGATCGGTGACGAGTTAACTTGTCATTGCACTTGCATTATCTATTTCAATTTATGACACCCAGGGCGATATAGAATATTGCAAAACCTTGTCATGTCGTGTCTAGTCATGTCCGCTTTGTAACAAAAAAATTACTTTTCTTGGTATTTAGGTTTTTATCACAATTTTAGTATGATTCCAAAAATTCAACCATGACGGAACGTATTGGCGAAAAACTTTTCAATGAATTATACGCGGATACTTTATCTGATTGTCCAAGTGATTTTGAAATAAGGTGTAGTGATTCGGAAAGGTGGTGAATCTGACATTATTCCACCAAAACGGCAAAAAAGAAATGTTATAAAATCCGATAGTGAAATTGATTGAAAATTTGAATGAAAATGACATTACACCTTCTTTGGAGGATTATTCAAACATTTCGGGTGTAACTGTAGAATTAAGTGATACAGCAAGCATCAGAGAAGTAACAGATTTATTTTTTGAAAACGACTTTTTTCATTTAGTAGTTTCTCAAACCAATTTATACCACTTCCAAATGAAAGAAATACTTAAAAATTCTGCTAAAACTTTATGATGGAAGAAAGCTACAACAAGCGATATGAAGTCGTTTCTTGGGTTATTGATATTGATGGGGCAAACTATAAAAAAATCTTGTTGGAGAGATTATGGTCAACGGACCCTTTGGTTGAAGCCCCAATATTCCCTAAAACTATGAGCAGGATGAGGTTCGAGCAAATTCTTACATTTTTCCATATCAGCAAGGATATACAAAATGCACCTATTAGAGACATAATTTGTAAAATTAGACCTCTATTGAATTACATTATTCCAAAAACTCAATCTATGTATGTACCGAAACAGCAATTATTACTTGATGAAGCAATGATACCATGGAGAGGACGTCTCAGCTTCAAAACATATATAAAGATTACAAAATACTGTATTTTACTGAGAATGGTTTGTGAAAGTGAGTCCGGTACATTTGTAACTTTGAAATCTATTCGGGGGAAGGAAAAAAGCTACAAGAAACTGCATTATCAGTCTTGCAGCCATATTTTTGTTATTGGCACCATGTGTATCAAGACAATTACTACAACAACGTTTTTACAGCTGGTATATTATTAGAAAAGAAAATACTTATATGTGGTACATACGAGAGAACTGTGGATTGCCAAAGGTACTAATAGAGAAGTTCAAGAACCTGCAGAGAGGACAAATGACTTTTGTAAGAAAAGGAACCATTCTTCTCACATGGAAAGATTAAAGGTTGGTGTTCATGATGTCAACTATTCATGATGAGTCTATGAAATCAACGGGTTAAAAAAAAACGGATTTCTAGGGATGATGTGATCAAATCTACATGCATAATATAATAAATTCATGGAAGGAGTCGATCGAGTGAACAAGTATTTGGAGAACAGCAGTATCTTTTGATAAAGTGTAAAGTGGTATAAAAATAGCATTAGTTTTAAACAGTTGTATTTTGTTTAATGCATTCAAAATTTACTCTAAAAAGTCACAAAATAAACTAAGATACAAAATATTTCTACAAGAAGTTGCTAGAAAATGGATTTCTGTAGATTCAAACGAATGCAGCGCACTACCTGACAGTTCTTCTCGTACTTCTAAAAGGGCTCCTTATAAAGATCCTCCTTCCAGGCTTTCAGGAAAACTAAGCGACCACGTTTTAGAACAAATAATCACTGGCGTAAAAACCAATCCAAGTAGAAGGTGTAGAGTATGCTCTTCAAAAGGAAAGCTCAGCGAAACGAGACATATCTGCAAAACCTGTTTACACGCAGGTGTTAGCCATACAGTTTATCATACAAAATAATATTATTAAAAGTTATATAAAAATATGTCCAAAGTTTAATTTTATTTCATTCAGTATAAATAAAATGTATTGGAGTTTATTTAGAACGTTTTACTCTCATTTTCAGTTGAAAAATAATAACCGATGACATTACATAGTTTCTGTGTAAAATTCCCGTTCAACAAAGTGTCAAGATTGAGGGTAGATGTTGAAATCGTCTGAGAAATACTGGGTTTCTCAATTCCCAGGGAGTCAAGCGATCATAGGTCACATATTTTCACGTCACTAACAAGAAGCGATAAAAGTACTTCATTAGTACTATAGTTTTCCCCCGTTCTCCCCATTACTGTTCTTCCGAAATATCTATTTATTGCAAATAGTCCACTCGACAAATTTTTGTCTTCCCCTGTAAAAGGTTTCCCTGCATAGTCTGCACCTATCAATCCGTGGATTTCATTAAAGTTGTTATCGAACTAACAGAAGTTTTTATTTACAGTTAAGAGTTGTGGAACTTTTCCTAGTGATTTAATTTCTTGTATAAGTTTTCTATTTTCCAATTTTGGAATCGGGGCACAAATAGTTTTTTGTTCCATTACATTAAATGTGTAATCGAAAGTACTATCTATATTACTCAGATTAAGAATATATTTTTTATTCTTTTCCTTTTTCTGTAACCCACCAAATAATCCACGCACAACAATTTCCTGTCCTATATCTTTTAATTTTAATTTACGCGCTGCAAATTCTGAAATATAGCTACAAGAACTACCAGTATCAATTTTTATTCTAATTAAATGTTTCTGTGAAGATCCTGTAATGTTTACAGAAAGCGTTTGTGACACGAATCTTTCTCTATTAGAAGTATTTCTTAAAGCACTATCAGTATTTTTGTTTCCGATAAATTTTTCCTTGAAGTGTTTCTTTTACCCATACACATTATAGTTACGTGTCTGCCGAAACATAATTCACTTTTAACGTTAGCACTGCAAGTCGAAGAAAGATTTTTTTTTTCATTTTATCATTTAAACATCTAAAACAAGAGCCAGATCGCTTACAAATTTCTATCTTCTCCTCCAAACTTAATTTATTATTCGTACAGGAAATAGCACTATGCCTATTGGATTTACAAAATAAACAAATCTGGTCGTATTCACTTTTCTTACTAAGGACTCATTAATCAATGCTGAAGCGGTTGAGGGGCACCTGTAGACTGGATAATTCATTCTAGCGGATGGTTTCGGTTCCGAAACAGGATTGTTTATAGTTAAGAAAGTTCGTTCTCGAGCCATGAGTTGTGAAGATAATTCTAATAACTCATCAATTTCGCAATCAGAAGCATCATTTTTTCCTTTATTATATACTAAAAGTAGGTCACGTGGCAATTTTATTAAAATAGGAGTCAAAATACTTGAATAGCTATGCTATTTTACAGATAAACTTTCTAAACTTCTAATATTTTTTTGTACATGATTAAAAAGGTTACGGAAATTTTATTATCATTAGAGTTTTAATGGACTTGTTTGAAGTAATTTTTCAGTGTGTACCTTGATTAAAATATTTTTATCTCCAAATCTTTGTTTCAAAATATCAATTGAATGGTCATAATGTTCCGCTGTCAATTCTAATCCATCGATTAAGCTAAAAGCAGAACCTCCCCCAAATGATCTTAGTTTAGTTTAGTTATATTAACGTCCCGTTTAAAAGCAACACGAGGGCTATTATGGGACGGACCTCGTGATTTTGAACCACGATCAGATGACAAGGACGACACCTGAATTGGCACCCCCCTCTCCAAAATGATCTTAAATAGTTACATTTATCAATTTTACTCAAATTTTCATTCTCGTGAATGTCAGATTTAAACGAATTCCAAAAATTTAACCATTCACTTATTTCACCAAAGAATTTCGGGATAGTAAATTTTGGCAATTTTATGCATTCTTTTTCATTTCTTTTGAGTTCTGTTCTGGTTCGAGCTGTTCAGAGTAACATTGGAATCTTGCCAAGAATTATTAGATTCGGATATGTTATTTAATTTCTGAATTAATTTTAGTGTTTTGAATCGCGTTTTTGTTCTTTTTTCTTTACACACTTCTACACTTTCGAATTCTTCTTCTATTTCATCAATTTCAATTAGACTTTCAATTTGTAAATTAATTACTTCTAATTTCTCGCCTCTTTCTTTTAAAAGTTCGATTGATTCTTCTAGTTCTTCGACTTTCTCATCTGGTTTTAAAATGTCATTTTCGATTTTAGCTATATGCTTTGTCACTGCACCTCGTAAACAACCACGTTTACGTTTTAATCTATTTAGCTCTTCTTTAGACATTTCCAATTGTCAATTTATTTCTATTATAGTAAAGCTATCAAATAGATCCAACTATCAATATGTCAGTGTTCATACTTCCGTTTTCAATCACGCAAAATATCTTAAGTTTACTCTTTTGCACATATGAAACAAAATATTTGTAAAAACTTATTACTCTTTAGTGGTGGTCTCTGTTTGGACGCCAGATATCATTTTATCAGCAAAAAATAATGAAAAAATATTTCAAGTAAGGTGATCAGCCTTACCTTATCTTTCAGCACCGCCACTATAGTTGAGTAACCATTTCACTTTTATACAAATGATCCATAATCTTAGAGACGAAACATTATCACGTCACGCACACAAAACAAACACAAAATAACATTTAAAATTAAAAGCTTCTCAAAATTAAGTTTAGATTTCACCCAAAGACCATCTATTGATGCTTTCACTGGCAGGTCTCGGTATCAACTGAAGTAAGGTGGCTCTGCTGTCGGATTACAAAGTTCCAAGATGGGAGGAGTGTGCAACAGATTCTGTAAATCGGATACCATTTGTAAAAATGTTGTTCTAAATTTCACCATGAATCAGTGTGTTAAAAAAATGATAATACTATTAACTCGATAAGAAATGTAGCTAGAAAGCAAACTGAAATCGAAAGTAATTCTCATAACTCACCTTCGATGTTAAATAAAAATGTTAAGAATATTTCAGTATCACATAGCAATATGTTAGTTCTAAAAATAAGGCTTTTTTACAAACTGGTTCAGTCTTTGCTAGTTCGAATAAAAGGTCGGTATTAACAAGTGCTATTTGGGATAGTGTTTCTCATCAGAGTTTTATTTCGGCTAAATTGGCTAAATCGTTATATCTTAAACCAATAAGATACGAAGAGCTTGTTATACAGTAAAACCTCGTTACAACAATATTTTAGGGACCAAATAAATATATTGTTGTAGGGAGGCATATTGTTATATCGAGGGCCCACATATTTTGAGCATTTAATAATAGTTTTTTTATTATTATTGGTTTAAGGTGCATAACATACTACTTTTAAGTCTATATTTAGAAGAAATTAATCTGTAAAATACTAATAATAGTGGTTTAAATACTAAAAAAATAAATAAGATAAACTCAGAAAATAAGCACAGAAATATTCACATACCTGAAAACACTTTTTATTGAAAATAATCCAGTATTTTTGTTTGTTTATTCATTTTTTTAACTGTTAAATTCACCAATACTGTATGCATTGAGTCTAGTGCACGAAAATGTTCTTCATTTGTCGACGGAAGGCTTGAAAAAAATGTCCGCAGGGAATTCACAGATTGAAGAGCTTCCTGGGATGACAATAAGGACTGCGATGGACCTGTATTATCATCATCGTCAATATCATCATCATCTTCATAATAAGTTTTCGATTATGAAACTTGCTTGACCGGTTTTTGAGGGTAGAAACGGAAAATTGCTGGCGACATTTCACCGTGTGATAAGGCCTTTAGGGAACAATATCGCGTGAAAGAAAGAAAAGTTTAAACCAAATGTTTCGCGTAGAACTCAAAATCGTTAAAGACTATAAAACAACCTTTGAACTCACTTTTCAGGCGTCACTTAACAACACCCCGCCTCCATCTCCCCCTGTTCCTCTAACAAAGGGCACTTGTTCTTTGACAAGGTGACCAGACAGGTCCAGATGTCCTTAAACCTTATCAGAATTCCAAAGCTTACTGGGAAATGAGACTAGGCATACATTTACACTTCACCCCCCCCCCCCTTCACCAACTCCAATTCCCAAAAGGGTGGTCTTCATCTGTTTTGAAATCTGAGCAAAAGCTATTTATTCAGGGATAAGTTGAATATCCACAATGAGTCTTAATAGACGGAAAAAATAACAAAAGAAAACGCAAAAAAAAGCATCTGAAAATCAAAATATTATTATAAAGGGAGAAAATAATACTGAAATTTAGATTGAAAAAATCGTTTTACAGAGGTTTATTGTTCTAGAGAATATCGTAATATTGAGGGGAGATTAACATTAGTTTATATGCAAAATCACCGGGACCACAAAACATTATTGTAGTAGAGGGAGTTATTGTTGTATCGGGTATCGTTGTAGCGAGAGTTTACTGTATATTCCTTTGGCCAAACTATGGCTCATGAAAAACGATATCCGGTTGTATGCTTGAGAATAGGCATAAAAGATCAAAATTTTATGTTCTCAAAGCTCTAGCAATAAAAATCATTTCCAATTTATTTTTAAATATCCCAGACGGCTCTATTTTGAGCGAGTTGAAGGTGGGGAAAAAAACCTCACTTGCGGACTCATTTGATAAAGGGTGATCAGTTCGACTCATTTGAGGAGTTTTATTAATGAAGCTCCTTTACTAGTAAGGAAGTTAATTATGATCAACAGAAAAGGGTCTGTCGGAATATCTGGATCATAAATTCAGTCTCCGGGTGGCTGATAGGGAGTGTCGGTAAGAGAAACGATGCGAGTGAAAGTTGTAAGAATGACTGTTTGGTAATGGATTCTTCTATTTTGTTTGGGCTGAATAAATTTTGAGAGATAGAGGAATTTGCGAGCGAATACGATGCATGTCTGTGAGGGATGATCAGTTGACTATAACCTTCGAAAATAATTTGGAATTTAATGGAGAATGGCATGTTTGTAAATTAATGTAAAAAGATAATATAGGACCTCCAATTGAACTGGATTCAAATTTTGAAGTTGTTAAAAGGCGACTTAATTCATTGGAAAGGAAATTAAATAAAAATCCCGAAATTGCGGACCAGTACAGAAAAATTATAAAGGATCAATTAGGATGCGATATTTTCGGGAAATATCTTTTTGAAGACACTCGAACGGGATAATATATGCCTCACAGAGCGATAATTTCTGACGATAAAGCTACGACTCAAATTCGAACAGTTGATGATTGTATTAGTAAGGGAGAAGAAAATGAATATTTGAATGATTCACTTGAGACGGGAGACTCTTAATGTCAATTTATTGGATGTTATTCTTAAATTTAGGGAGGATCAAATTACGTTTTGCTGAAATTTAGAAAAGGCATTTGTAATAGAGATTACAGAGAATGATAGGAAGTATCTTAAAATTTTTATGGTTTCCGGAACATAGTTCGGTTTAAAGCGTGTATTTAATCGTAATCGTCTTTCTTCCGTTTGGCCTAACTACATCTCCCTTTGCTCTGGCTTGCATTTTGAAATTTCATAAAAGAAAATTTAGAGATAAAATTGGAATGTTTTGAAATGTTAAATTCTCTCTATGTTGATGACCTATATTAAGGAGTAAATACCGTGCAGTTAACTTCTACTATAGATATATTACACTCCGCTGGGTTTCATTTAAGGAAATTAAGAACTAATGGCGCCAAGCAAAATAAACTTTTTTACGAGAATATCCATGAAGAAAATATTGATCATGGGCAAGGATCAGGATTCTTAGGATTGAATCGGTATTCAATTGAGGATGAAATTAAACTGAATTTAAGGGATGTTAGGAATTTCTTGGAATTTGGAATCACCAACGGAACTTCTAAAAGACATATGCTGAGAGTAATCTCTCAAATTTTCGATCTTTGAGATTACAAAAGCGCTGATTAGTCCACATTTAAAATTCTCTTTCTGGAATTATGGAAAAATGGCCTCGAATGGGATGAGCAGTTACCACAGGATTTAGAAGAAAAATGGAACACTTGGTGCTTTGAATTCTGTGTTATAGATAAATTGCCGATTGAACGTAAACTGTTTACGAAATTAAGAATGAATGAAATTTCACTTCACATCTTCTGTGACGCTAGTCCTAAAGCTTATGGGGTTGTGGCGTTCTAAGAAGGTTGAAAGGTTGCTCCTTTGAAAACCTTAACTCTTGCGATATTGGAACTGATAACAGCACTCATTGGTTCTCGCTTAGCAAAATACTTGCAGGACAACTTTCCATCTTTAATTAAAATAGTTTATTTATGGAGTGACTCGAAAATTGTTATCCATTGTATGAAAGGATTGGCAAAAACTTGGAAACCCTTTCTCTGTAATAGTAACAGGTGTAGTTACTTTTACTTCTCCGCACTATCGGAACTAATGTATTAGATCGGAAAACTCAACTGATTGGCGAACGCATTTCTCTCGAGTTCTCTGGTGGACGGGGTCTGAGTGGCTGTCTCGGCAGGTGTAGTCGTGTGGCCTGTATAGTGTTTGTCAATTCTCTCTTATTCCATTTAAAGTAATGAAATACTGCGACGGAGAACTAAAGCAGTCAACACAATGGTTGAAACTACCAATGTTGATGACTGTATTTCATGTTGTATTAAAACTGATAAATACAACAATCTTTGCAAACTTTTACGAGTTACAGCTTTTGTGAAAGTGTTTATGATCAATTTAAAATCTGATTCTTCAAAATTTAGTGCATTTGAACTTCAGGAACCCTTGCATTCGTGGATCAAGGTTGCTCAAAATAAATATTTCGGAGCTGAAATTCGTCAGCTTCTTTCCAAGAGTGTTGTAACGATTCAGCTTCTTCCCGGTCTGCTCATGGTGGTTTTTTTTCTCACGCTCCATATTTGACAATTCCAGATTGGACTCCTTGATGTCTAGGGTTTATGACAATGTAATTACTTACAGATGGACAGATGGAGAACTCTCCTTCTGAGAACTGATATCTAGCCCTTTAGAGGGAGACGAGATAAAGGACCACCCGTGCACTAATCGTGTCTGCGACACAGATGTGCAGCCTGCTTTGTTTCCCGTAATGAACATTCCTGCAGTCAACGGTAGACCATTGAAATTTTGCTGAACGACAACTGGAGAATCACCAGCCCAAATGCTGCAATGGGGAGTCGAAGGAAAATGAGGGAGGTTCGAAAGAAGAGAGAAAAAGGCGAGGTTTTTGGAGAGCCGGGACGGAGACTCCGAGCTTTTGAGAGAAGATTCCATCCGAGGAATTCGGTGGATTCCTGGAATTAATCCCGGTACCTGCACTAGACTAGACGGCTGGTTAACTGATCTCGTGAGTTTCTCCGGAAGATCTCGAACTATTAAGAAACGAACTAAGAAAGAACTATTCTTGTGGTGTTCCACATGGACATTTTATTTAACCTAGATAGTATTTTTTGTTTGTAACTTAAAGCTGTAATAAAGTACTTAATTGTAAAACGCTACCCTTTATTTCCTCGGACCAGATCAAGACGTTACAGTGTCATCACCAAGGACTCGCGTGTGTATAATTTGAACTCTGAACTCAATGAAAATAACCTGCTGCAATTGAAAGGTTTTCTAGTGGTGACGTGAGGGCGAAGCATCCTTGGCTTCTCCCGTTCAACGATAAATTTGAAAAAATTACCGATATTGGATGCTCATTTCAAAATGGGACATTTAAGTGTTGATGGTACCTTAACTGACTTGGTTGCACAATTATGGATCTTCAAAGGTAGACAATTTGTTAAAAAGGTACTCAGTGACCGTCTCATTTGTAGATGTTTTAAGGTAAAGATTGGAGAACAGGTGAGAGCTCCACTACTTCCTGAAAGAATTCTTGAACATTCACCATTTGATGTATCTGGCATAGACTTTGCAGGACTTTTCTTTTTTGTGAATGCCTTTAAATCATAAATGTTATTTGATAATATTTACATGTGCTGTAGTAAGAGCTGTTCATTTAGCATTAGTTCATAATAATACTGATTCATTTTTATTAGCTTTTAGAGGTTTGTTCGGTAATTTATTCTGATAATGTTAAAACAGTTAAAAGGGGCAAATTCTGATTTAAGTAAATGGTGGAAATACATTTTTAACTTCAGGATTATTAACATATTTTCCTCCAATGCTATTGTTTGGAAAATTATTTTTGAAAGGGGTCGATTGTTGGGAGGGTTTTGGAAAAAACATACGCACAATTAAAACTAGGTTAAAGGAAATTATAGGCAAATCAAGTCTTTCTTTTCAGGAATAAGAAAATAACTCCAATATCAAAATGAATAAATAAATAAATAAATAAATAAAATAAAATCGGTAATTCTAGACCTATCGCGTATCTGTACAATGAATCTTCAGAATCCTCACCACTCACTTCTCATTAGGAAAAGATTAGCATCTTTACCTAAAATTGAAGATTTAAATGTAACTAGAAATTCTTTAACAAAAAGAATTAAACATCAACATACAATTTTGAATCATTTCTGGAATAGGTGGAGAAAGGAACACTTGCTTAATTTTAGATCAGCTTGTATCTCTCCATAGCCAGGTAAGATGTGCTCATTTCTGGTAGATGTTTTAATTAATAATGAATGTTAGGGAAGAATTTTGGAGTTTTGTCCAGGAAGAGACGGTGAAGTTCGTTCTCATCTCTTCGAAACTCCCAAGGGAAACAAAAGACTCTATTCAGCTTGTTCGCAATTTAGAGATAAATCCTTAATTATATATGTTCAATTAATAATGAAATTATTTGTGTGTGTGTGTGTGTGTGTGTGTGTGTGTGTGTATTGCAATTTAACTCATTTAATTTTTCATTAATAGGAAGAATATTTTATATTGTTGTAATGTTATAATTTATGCTCATTTTATTTTTCTCTGCATGATTTGTAATATGGAAAATTAACTTGTCAGTTCAGGTGGGGAATGTTGCGGATTGTTCATAGATGGCACTCCCACTGTTTGTAAACATGCACCCCCAGGGACTTGCGTGGCAGACACGGAACGGTAATAGAATTCACCAAGAGCGTTAAACGCTTATTTTTAACAAAAAATATCTAAAGATATAGCGGTTTTTTAAGTATCACCACTGACCACAGTGGCAGCAGTGCCTTTCAATTGAGACTTTTGTGTCAAACATCTCGGTGATTATATAAATTAGGTCAGTCAGAGGTCCGTTTACGATTTGCATATAAAACCTTTGCCTTTGGAGCTTCGCCAGATATTTAGCAAGTTGAGTAACATTAACAACTGTAAAGGCTTTATTTTCGAAGTCCGCTTTTATTTTTTCAATAGGACTGCAGAAAAGAAATGCCCGAATTACGACTTTTAAAGGTCTAACAAATTTTAGCATGGGGTTTTTGAATTCAGCCCCTTGGGATTCGAGAACATGGAAAGGCTATGATTCTCCGTTTCTGTGTCAATAGTCGGTTTTAAACATTTACTGCTCATTAATTCACTACCCATCCCCACACTCAACTATCATTGAACAGCAACATTTAAAAATGTTATAAAATTTATTTTTGTGCTGTAATATTTTCGATAATTACGGGAAGGAATGTCAAAATTATTTGAATTTTCATTTTGCACATCTCGATGGGATTTTTTAAAGCAGATCTGTGTCAAATTCTGCAACTCTAGATGCAATAGTGCGCGTATACGCACACTTTTCCTTTAGTAAAACAAACATTTAATCATACTTCTTCCACTCTTGAAAATAAAGAGGAATGATTCTGTTAATATACAGTTTACTGTTAATGTACAGAAATTACATTTCCACAAATTATGAGCGATTTGAAATAAATCATTCAAATATTAAAAATATTAAGCATAATGATGTCATGGAATTCGCCTCCATTAAGGAGGCCCATGTTCACATACATGATAAAAGGTTATGAAAAAAAAAAAAAATAAAGTTTTTACAATTTGAAGTTTAAAAATGCTTCCCTGCTAGGGAATCGTGAATATTTTCATAAGCAGTTTGAATTGAATGAAACAAGTATTTCCAGTGAAAAGACTTTTTTTTCCCCCAATAAAAAGGAATTAAAATTTTTTTGTTTGCGCCTTCCTAATTTTTCCAATATATCTGTAGGAAAAATTTTAAATACTTATAATAAATTCAACATCATTTCTTTAAGTCATTTGAAAGTCGGGTATGTAGTGTTAATATTCCGCTTAATAGATTTTTATTTGCATATTAACAGTTTCCAACGATCACGAAAATCAATTAAAAAAATAATTTACATAAAAACACTAAAACATTTTTTAAAAATCTAAAACTGAGCACTATCCAAAATCTTTTTAACAGATGCATTTTTAGTTTAAATATTTAAATCTCAGTTTCAGAAAAAGTAGTGCTAAACTAATTTTCTATAAGTTATTAATATTTAAAGAATAAATCAAATTTGACTAATCACAGCGAGTGGCATCTCGGAAACACGCAAATACGATTTGAAGTATCAACAATATTTCCATATATAAAATAAAGGAATTTAGTTTTGGTTAACACATTAAAGGAGGGAGTCGTAATACTACGATTTGATCCGCGTTACCTAGCATACTTTCTTCAAGATCCCGAGCCTTTACTGTGTTAATGAAAATAAGTTTAATTAGGACTAAACATTCCCTATACTCAAATTTTTGAAAAATATTTGAAGAGTGTTTATGGATTTCTTTAGCAAGCAAGGTTTTATCATTTTCTCATAAGTAGTATAGTGAAAGTGTTACAGGCGTCAAAAATTCGAACTCGCAATCGACAAATCGAAGTTTTAGACCTTCTCGACTTTGAAAAACATTTTTGGGAAATGTCCGTCAGTCTATTTGTGACAAAGTTAACTCAAAAACGCTTTAGGCTAGATAGTTAAAATCTGGTATATGGGCTTTTCACCAAATTTGCAGATTGGTATCAAATTGAAAAATCCATTGAAAGAAAGTCTGTCTAATCGGCTGTTCGAATATAAAATAACTACAAAATGAAGAGAGTTGGACAGGTTATATGTTAAGTCTGTACTGAATCTTGAAGTATAGACACTTGTCAGATTTTGAGCCCAAACTAACACCTTATTCACTGTATATTTCAGGAACATGTAAATGTAACGACTTAAATATATCAAATAGGGTACGAAATTTTCCGATTATAAGTAGTTTCGTGCCAAGTCTTTGTTTCAAACGATTTTTTTGAATCTCCATTCCAGGGATTAATCGCCAGGAAACTCGCCAAAGATTCAATAGATTTAGTAAAAATGCTGAATTCACCCCAAAATAATGCTTCATAACTATTGTACTCCAGTGCCACGCAAGGCGTTCTCTGGCATGAGAAGTGTATTGGAGAGAATGTGAGAATAAATTTGGAGAGACCACTCTTGTAAGTTAATATATAGATGATCAATGTGTATATATAATCGCAAAAATTAGCTCTGTCTCAATTTTTGAAAATTCTGTTCTTATGAAAACTGAATTGCATCAAAGTGGACGCGAGTTCCCCCCCCCCCCCATTATCTTCTGGAAATCATTTTTAGATCTAATCCGCTACTCGTGACGAAGATTGGCTCTTAATAAGGGATTTAATACGCACCAAACACGTAGACACGAAAATCTTCTCTAGAACTAACCTTAAAAACTGATAATCCATTCCTGAGCACACTTATCCTATATGTAGGTTTGAGTCAAAGAGAAAGAAAACGAGTGATCACAGCCATTTTTTACATAAAATTCTTTATCAAAAAGCGAAATAAAAATTTCACACTAAGACACAAAATGCATTAAAATGAAAACAGCATATAAAATTAAAAATCTTACTTAGAGATTAAACTTCTTAAGAGGCAGGAAAATTAAATTAAAGCATAATTTGATTCAATACTTTGGGCTAAGATGCAATTACAGCCCTCATTTGCAATAAAAATTATTTAATTTCTAAATAACAAGCTAATAAGCAAGATGCAATTTATAGAATTTTATAAAATATTAGTTAATTTTTCTTTACGAATCTAAACAGATTGTATGCTTTCTTCAGTATGCCTGGGGAGAGGGATGGAACAACTTTGTGAGCAATTAAATGGCATCTCCTATTGTGAACATTCCTGCTGATTGCGCTTTACTTTCTTCGTTCTTGAAACTCTTTCTCGACATGAGCTTTGCACACATCGCATTCATTCACCCTGCTCTCAAAATGAAAGCTTGCACTCGTAACCTCTTTGGCTAAAAGTTTTTCATCTTCATATTTCCAAGACACAGGTTCCTGAAATCAAGAAATTTTGCAATTATTTAGCAAATTTCCCCCCTCCCTATGAATGAAACCGTAAGTACTTTAATAATCGAAGTGATGCATGAAAAAATAAAAATAATTTAACGCAAAAATCACTGCACTACTCCCCGCCCCATCCTTTGTATTTTACCTTTTACGAATCTTTGCAGAAATTGTGTCTCAATAATTCGTGATTATCGCATGTCAGCTCATTTTTTAATTAAAGATAAGAGGAACAGGCGTATTATGTATTCACAGCATTTAAATAAATAATTAGAAAGAAAAAAAATTAACGCTTGTTCGTGCACTAGAACGTAGAAAATAACTGGTTCTTATAAACGATATGTATGCTAAACAAAATTAACCATGAGGCACTGATAAATAAGCAATTTGTGGATAAATAAGTAAAAGGCTGAAGAATCAAACTCTAGTTTGCTTATGCTTATTTCTGTGCAATAGTGATTTTTTTTTCTGCTTTTTCTTATCGTGTTTCGTATATTTCGCAATTTTACGGTATTTGCTTTGATCTACGAATTTAATAAATATTTTCTACATTTCAATACACAAATAGAGTTTTAAAATTCTTAATTCCCACTTTTTAGCTTTTAATGTTTTTCATAACTCGTTATTTTAACTGTTATATAATGTTTTGAAGTTTACAATCAGCTTAACATAAGGTATTAAAATTATTGGTTTACAAGTAATTAAGTTATGTAGATATTGAAATACTTTATCACTGAAAACAAACCGTACAAAATGATTAAAAATTCTATTGCAGCAGGAAATGCGTGAAAAATCTATTCTATTTTCCTCTTTACCAGCATGAAACCTATCAAATAAAACCATATGAAAATTAAGAAGCATTATTGCACGGTTTTTGACTATTACGGTGTTCAAGAAAAAGAAACGATTGTCAGACATGTTTTTATTCTCAAAAAGTTCTGAAACTCTCCAAATATTTTTAAAACCTAAAGCAAAGCCACGTCCTGCTCTCCACAAAAGACCTGTATCCGACTATTTAAATATGTACTGTCATACAGTCCGGAGAAAAATCCTAGCGCCCCTAAAAGTAGGGGTCAGTCGGATTGAAAACGGGATATTCTATTGCATTTTAGGGGTCAAGGAAAGGGCAGCATTTCTTTTGGCGCCAAAAGAACCGGTTAAAAGTATCATTATAATTAGAAGAATCGCAGATTAGAAGTCTCATTTTGCTTTGTACTTCTGTCCATGCTTGACGCTCATATATATATTTTTTATTTTTCTCAATTCTATCTCTTGATTTGCTCCAGCAATCTTTGATCTCTGCCGTGAAGAAGAATCTGTCATTTGTTTTAATTATATTGTAGATTTGCTTTATACAATGACTACATTTAAAAGTGGGAAGACTGCATTCTCAAGCACGCGCTATAGTTCAGAATGTTACGGTATTTTTCGAACAGGAGAAAAGTGCAAACTCGCTAAAAATACCGATTTCAAATGTAATCAAGAGGACTGCAGAAGCACCAGGAATTTCAGCTTCAATAGTTAAAAAGTTTAAACGAGAAGTGAAATCGCTTAATGATAGTGAAGCAAGTATGTTATCGACTCCCTGTAAAAATATAAAAAGACCAGCGTTTCGAAACTGTAATATTGATGATTTCGATAAATTTATCATAAGACAAACTATACAGGACTTTTATATAAAAGAAAAATTTGTTCCATCTATTTCAAAATTGCTTCCAGTCTAAATGAAAAAAATTAATGGAAAAGAGAGACGCTGAGGAGAATTCTGCATTCGATGAATTTTCGATGGAAAAAATGTATAAGCTCTCTTAAGATTTTGGCCGAAAGGCAGGGTATTATGTTTTCGGGATGCAGATATTTCAGACACCTTATTCAAAACTAATAAATTCTAGTGTAAAACGCGGGGGGGGGGATAGTCTTAAAACGCAAGCTTTCCACTTTTAAAAACCCCATGAATCTTCAAGAGAATATCAACGTTTTATTATCCAATGGTTTTCATTTAATTTACAGCAGCCTTAGGTTCTAAAAAAATCAATACAAAAGCAATTGAATAAATATCGCTAAAGGCTTTCTTATGCAAGACATTATTTTAAAGCTTGAATAACAAGGAATTTAAGTTTATCTACAATTTATTTTTATTCGTCACATAAATACATACGTATAAACACAGGCGAAAAGAATTTCTCGCCTAATGAAGCTCGCTTAGTTAGCCAAATGTTGTGGTCTGCTTTGATGTCTACTTCTCTCCTCACTCAGACTCGTCTACTTACGGCAACCATGTTTAGGGGTTTTTCGTGACTGTTGGACAGTACAATAAATGCGCTACAGGTAGCGATTACAAACACTCAAAACTTCTAGTCGCGAGTGAAAACAAGATTATCCGTTTGCAGGAGGTGTTGTATACAAATAATTCCTTTGACCTGATCATACCAATGATTGAGAAAGAATACAATAGAGACTTTAAACATTCGCCTGATTCCACGAGACGCAAGTAACTGAAGTTAATCCTGAAGTATTCCATGAAACTGCTTTCTCCTGATATTAGTCAAATCATCACATTCCAATTATTGCACAAACCAATTTTTCCTTCTGATGTCGATCCATGCGACTCCCCTCCCTTTCGGGTGAAAAATTTACTTGCTTCATTAATTGCTGTGCATGTTAAATTTTTGGCCGAATAAAATATATGCACAAAAGTTGTATAACAGTATTACATCTTTGTATACTGCATAACTGAAAAAGGATATTATCTGAGAATTTCACGACTCTTTCGTAATAAAATAAATTCTGAAAG
>JAPMOQ010058975.1:2460882-2502114 GCA_026543055.1 Argiope trifasciata
TCCAAAAATTTAACATGCACAGCAATTAATGAAGCAAGTAAATTTTTCACCCGAAAATAATCCACAGTATTGACCGTTTACATGTTGTATAAATAGAGTGAAACTAAAATTCCAGCGATACCAGATATCTTTGGCAAGTGGTGTACAAATAATCCCAAAACAGGCAGTTAATGGGTTAAAAGAAACAGTTACATTCCGAGAAATGCTGTGAGTGGCGACTGAGGTACTGGGCGGGGGGGGGGGATGAGCACAAAGGAAACTCGAAATCCGCAATTATATCTTTGCATACTGCATATTTGAAAAAAAAATTTCAGAAGAGTCATGAAATTCTCATAAAATACGTTCTGAAACAGTCGCCAATTTTCGTCACAAGTTTAACATATTCCAACATCATTTATGGTTTTTCATTGTCTAGATCAGTGGTGGGGAAACTTTTTTTAAGACGGGCCATTTGTATTAACTAGACGATCGTAGCGGGCCAAAGAATAATGCTTAATCGTTAAAAAATTTGTGTTCTATAAATATATACATATATTATTACATACACTTATTATTTTAATAGCAAAAAAGCAAAAGGTAAGAAAATTATAAGCACAAAATATAAAATGAATTTAGTGTAGTTCTTGATGTGAAGTATTATCACTTTATTTTCTGGTGTCATTACTGGTTGATGGTGCATGAGAAAAATGGAATTGAGACTGTTTTATCAAAATTTTATCATAATCGGGTTCCATTTGCGAAGCAGAAATTCTTAAAACTGATGAAAGGTGCTCATCTGTAATTCTGTTTCTTAAAGAAGTTTTCCTAAGCTTCATTGTTGAAAAGATTTGTTCGCATATATAAGATGAGCCGAACATTGTCATTATCTTCATTGCATGAGTAATTAGATTTTGGAAATTATCTGGACTTAACTTTTTATAAAATTCTAGTAATGGTACTGTATGAAAAGTTTGTTTCAGGAGAGTATTACAATTCAGTTCTATTAACTCAAGTTGAAATTTTGCATCAACTTCTTTGTAATTAACATTGAATGGGGTCACAAATGGGGTCTTTCGGAAAAACGGAACAATGAATCGAAAATGCGAGAGTGTCTGGAAGTTTCGAGCGAAGAGGA
The DNA here is from genome assembly GCA_026543055.1 of Argiope trifasciata. NCBI lineage: Eukaryota > Metazoa > Arthropoda > Arachnida > Araneae > Araneidae > Argiope > Argiope trifasciata. The sequence goes on from JAPMOQ010058975.1 coordinate 2,461,997, forward strand.
GTCAACTGTTTGGGTCGGATGGATTTGTCCAGAATACTATTGTGTTTTGAATATCGCAGAAGGTAGTTTTTATGCGGGTCGTCACATTACGAAGTAAGAATGGGTTCAAACATTCTCACGACGGCACTCTTAAACGGGCCGGATTAAACCTTTTCTGCGGGCCGGACTTGGCCCGCGGGCCGTAGTTTCCCCATCACTGGTCTAGATCAACACACGGAAGTATGGCAAGGTGTTGCTTTCGAAATTTTACCATTATAACTATGGAAAATTTTCGATGGTCCCTGTTTAAATCAACCCTATCTCCAGAACATACCTTCAAATATCTGAAATTTCCTTTCGAGGAGTTGAACGGATAGGTCGCTACATGTTCATTACTCAATATATACACCAGATGGCTGCCCTAGACTATTTGCAATGTTTTTAGAGATAGCCAATTTATTTTAAACTATACACTCAGCTTTATATAATTTTCTTGAATAAAAAAAATAGGCACTTTTATGACCATTTTCTTCAAAATTAGGCTACCGTTAAGGGGTTAAGCGAATGTTTACTTCTTTTCCTTCAAATGTTTTAACTTATCTTTTATGAGGACGGCATCTAGTTCTTGGTGAGGCGGCGCCAAAGTGAACAGCATGTCATGTGGATCTTACTGTAAATCATTCTATTTGAATGTCCTGCTTTCAATCTAAATCGTGTTCATTTTTTTAAAACATCGTCAGTAACTTTGCAGGACTTGGTGGGCGAGAGATACTACATGAATATTTAAGTTTTTAAAGTCTATTAACATATTTGCATCTAGTATTATGAACATTGGTTTTATCTTTGCTGTCCTTAGTTTCGCATCATTTATCTAACCTTCACAAAGAAAAGTTGTTATTTTATAGTTTTGAATTATTATGCTATACATGTCTTTATTTTCTTCTCTTATATTCCAATAAATCTTAAAACTACCATATATTAATATGTTCTACTTGTATGTAGTACCATTTTTTGGCACAGTATGGCCAAATATGGTCCTTGCGTCAATAAACATACAACAGCAACTACGACTACGACTACTACTGAGGCTACTACTGATTTAACCATATTTTCTTGTTAAATCTCATTTTTGTTGCTAAAAACTGGTCTTTATTCATGTTAATTTGTATATGTGCGATTAGCAATATCTACTCTAATGTCATTCTCATTTAACTAGACAGTAAGCCACTTGTTCTTATCAAAACTACTTTACATTAAGAAAACCAAGATTTGCAGCTCTATAGCAAAATTAGATTAAAAAAGAAAGCAGTGACAATTCATGTTCAGTCCTAACTGCATGCAGGTTTACGCTCCCATGGTTCCCCCCCCCCCTCCTGTCTGCTGTCGGGTTCAAAGGGAAACTAAGAACTTGTAAACTGAAAATTCTTTGGATAAGATGCAATTCAAAGTTGGGTAATATAAAATATTAAAAAGGTGAGTGAACAACTGATGGCGACAAGTATACTTCAGTCAAATCCATAAACATTCGTAGATGTGACATTTAGAAGAGGAAAAAAAATCAATTTTTGTTTTCGAAATAATTGCAACTATGCTCAGTCAATTTCAAAGAGGATCTATACACTAGTTATTTTCTTTTAAATGCAAATGAAACAATGCTTCCAGATTTACGCTCTCATGGTACTTACTCAAGAGAGACTTCTAAAACTTACCAAGACGTTTGTGGAATAAAATGAATCGATCACACTTAAATGAACTGAGGTTCTTATTAAAACTGACGTAATACAGGAACTGGATTATAAAAATTATAACAAAGAAAATTTCAACATAAAGTTGAATTTTCAAGTCGCATTCAAATTAATTCACCTCAATTTAAACACGACTCGATAATTTAGAAATGCGACATGCCGATGCCAAATGTTCGAAGAACTGCAATTTCGAAGAAAATGGTCCACACGATAGTGAAGTGCAATGAAAGGAAAAATCCAAAGCAAGATGCAAAAAAGAATTCGAGACCAACATTCTTAGCTAATTAATGCAGAAAATGGAGCTAGATTTCGAATTAAAGCTTGTTAAATTTCAATGTGAAATTTGTTAACGAAGAAAGATTTTACAAACAGTGATATCAATGAGGGAAAACAGATCTCCTCATGTTCAGCATATTCACATGTCATTAATTATTTTCTGAATAATCTTATGCTTGTCTGTGGCTGCATATACTTTTGGAAAAAATTGTAAAATTGAATACAAGCTTTACGCCCATAACGCCGAATGTTTTTAAACACGGCAAAACTATTCATCAATTGTGAAATTTAATCTATAATATAATGTAAAATGAATTAGCAAAATCCAATCTATTAAAAGCTTTAAACTATTACCATACAACATTCGCTATGATCCTCAAAAATATTCCCACAATGCTGGTCAGAATGGGAAATATCAAGCATCTAATAGCTACCCCTTTATTGAACTTATATGCTTTCACAACAGATAAGCTGTTGCTACCTCACCAGCAAATTCTGAATACTTTTTGTATACGAAAAGATGGACATACCAAGCATGTAAAAAAAAGGAGTCATTTTAAGGAAAGCAGAAAATCTTCGCATACTTTATCCTTTATATCATTAATTTGCATGTTATTGTTTATTTCATGTCTGCTTTTTTTTAATACACATTCCATATGGAACCCTTTTCCTGAAAGAAACCAATCTCTTTAGAATGAGACTGAGAAAAAAGTATAAGCATATTAGGAAACTCAAGATGACAAGACACTCCTTTTAGTTTTCGCCTAGTCCATTTAAAAGTTCCTTCTTATTTACATTTAGAGAAGCAATTGATGTATTTTAAAATAATTTAGATTTAAATATTAGTGAGCGATAACGTGCAATTTAAAAATGAAAAATTCTGAACTTCATGGAGTCGCCTACAGCATTGAAACGAATTCGAGGATATATGGAGTAATTCAACAGTGAAGCTATCGACTTGAGTTGCCATCCAATATCATTAATACTGTTTCTTTTCCAAGGTTGATCAAAATCACATGAAGCATCTTGATGTCTTTATGAAGTGCTTTATTAAAATAGCAGAAGTACTTGGTTGTTATTTATACGAATTCGTTCTTGTTACTTACCTCAAAGATGGCTGCATTTATTAGGGTATAACTTAGTGAACCAACTGCGTAGGCTATAATTGAAGATTTTCGATGTTCCTTCAGACCAAGTATCATGCAAGACCCAAAACCTGCCGGAAAAAGAATTCCTCCAGGAAGCAGTAACCACCAGTTTGGAGGTGACCTTAGAAAAACATTTCTTCTAATACGCTGTAAAAAAGTAAATCCCTTTAAATATCAAAATTTATGAACATAAATTTTAACTTGGGTGCTTTGTATACTACTTTGTTAAAGTATTCGAAACTTTTATGAAGGCTACTGTTAAGAATGCTTAAATTGTTTAGAAAATGTAGATGAAGACTGGACTCCAAATAACTTTGTTTTACCCGCAACCCATCGATGCGTTTATTTTAAACAATTTGAAAACTTGGTAACGTGATGAATCATTTTTATAGGCTGCATTGTAAACTTATTTGGTGGGCATTTTACCTAAAATATCCAATTCAGCTACAAGATTTGAAGTCTACCCAAATGAGTAGTTGGGAACAAGTCATTTCCTATTTATCTTTTAATCATTTTAGATACTATCAGTCTAGATGTTTGAAGGATTAAAAAAATATAAAAAATCCTAAAATAGCAATCAAACAGTATATCCTAGAAGAATTCAGATTTACGGCTTTGCAATATTTGTTAATACTTTATTCATTTGTTTCTCTCACGAAAGGAATTCAACTTCATTCTAGTTTTCTTGTATGGAGTTAATATTTCGAGATATTGGTTTCAGCCTTCAATTTCATTGATAATTGTAATCTGAGAACTATGTTGAGAGTATCTGTAAACAAGATACAAATTCTCCATGTATCTGTTACAATTCTCCCGGCATTCGAATAGAGAATAAAATTACCAAATGATTAGAATTTCCCCTATGAAGTCATTCTACGTTATGTTCAACACGAGTGACGATTTATTTTTCGTCTTAGTTAATATTAGTTACCATATTTTTTAAAATTATCAGCCAAAATTAATCTATCCATTGCTGTAATAGATTGATGCAAAAATATTTTTTTTATAAAATGCTGCAATGACTGCCAGCTGGAATTGCCTACTCAAATAAATATAGGTAAAGAAGATCTAAACAACAGTGGAAGGAGAGTTAAAATTAGATGGTCACCAAAAAGTAGGTTTGATTGCATAAAAGAGATTTTTGGGAGATCCTTTCTATGCGGTACCTGAATTTTAATCGAATTGGCATTACAACACCTTGAAGTATTTTTTCTTATCAACGTACATATGTATACTAATACAGTGTGCATGGTATACAATGAATGTACATATCACTTCAACTATTCCAATATTTCAAAATAAATGAATTTTAAAAATAAATCAATATATTCAGGTGATGAAAATGACTGAGCCAGTTCATGACAAGAAACGCTTTTAAGATTACGAAGAATGTATTAATTATGTGCATTTTGAAAAAAAATTCATGCTTAACACGTTCCCAGCCAGACCGTTTAAGACTTCCCGTTCCGGCCACGTGGGGCGTATGCGCCTAGCGCTTTACATTAGTATTTTATTTCTGGCGTATGCCTTACAATAATTAAAATAGCGCAAAATTGCCAATTATCAAGGAAAGGTTGTATAGTTTAACATGCATAACACAACAAATCAATAAATTTATTTTTTTAGGAATTAGTTTAACAAATTCCTGACTGAACTTCCTGACTACGTCAAACAAGTTGCATACTCACATAATTTTTTTATCAATCGTATATCAGTTTAAAATATAACATTTTAGTTAAATTCAAGTTTGTATGCAATTACAAAGGGGTGTTACGATGAACTTTGTTAAAACATGGCAAACATAAGTGTGGTTTATCCACACAACTATTGCAACTTTTACAGCCCAGTTTCTTGCCGATTGGGAACCCAAATTTTTAACATTCCTTTCGTAACAAATTTTATAACGCCTTCTTATCGAATTAAAGTGGCCTTCCTTTTAAAATTTCGTGTCGATTTCTTCTTTGTCCAATTCCTGGTATTACACGACATCAGATTCATTGCTAATTTTTCGAAATTCGATTATTATTTTTCGGTTTGTAAGACTTGTATATGATCCATGAATTCACGACAGTTGTGTTCAGGTAAAGTTCAAATACAACTTTCTTATACCACTTTACTGATTTTCGTAGAGAGCTGAAATATGAAGCCATTTGATCGGAGATATCTATAGAAGTCTTCCCTTCATTATAATCCACAATAACTGGTTTTGTAACAATCCCCCCCCCCTTTTCTGTATAGCCACAGTTTTATTAGAGTTTCGTTGATAATAGAAGAACATCACGTTTGTCCTTCCATTTCAATATTGTCAAGCCATCACTGCTTTCCTAAGCGATATATTCATACCGTTAAAAAAATTTTGAAAGTAGGTCTTTTGGAATTCTATGGCGATTTGATAGTATTGTTCCAACCAGATGAGTATTTAGAGCAACTAGCGTTTTGGATAATTCGATACTTGTGTATCAGTTATCGGTACATATTGTATGACCTTTACCAAATATACTTTTGCACAATAACAGAACAACATTGGTAGGCGTTATTTTCTCTATATCCGTTTTTTTTTTCCCTATAATAAATTTTGAAGGCGAGCGTGTATCCCGGTCCTGAACATAATTTGAATATTTTAATACCGTATTTATGTCTTGTTTTGTATATTGTTTGAAAACAATGCGACCTCGAAAAGAAATCAGAGATTCGTCTACACAAACGATTTCGCCTGGTTCAAAATACTTTGCAAAATTTTCATTCAATATATCAATGACTTAATTTTATACAAACTGTCGTTTACATTTTCCTTGTCATTGTCGTTAAAATGCAACGTTCGTAGGAAAAGTTCAAACCGATTTTTTGACATTGAAGGTGGAAGAGCCTGCAAATATGCTGGATCTTTAGACCAATACAAACATTTCTGGATGCTTTACAATTCCCATCCATATAAGACCAAAAAACGTTTAAACTCATTTTTGTCTGTTGCTATTCATTCATCTAATCGAAACGATGTTTAAATAGACATTGTTGCACATACCTATTCGTTTCTGTGACAAGATCGAAGAATTCATAACTCAAACAAAAATAAGTATCTTTCGATTTTTCGTAAGTTTAAATATTTTGAAACCCGGTGTACCAACGAAAGGCGAGATTGGTTACCGATGGGATTAGCCCAATCTATATGCAAAGTAGTTATATTGTTTATAGAAGGTCCAGCATCTTCGTCTTCACTACTGGATAAAATGCGAGTGCCGCGTGTAGAAAGGCGATGAAAAGTTATGATTTCCTCTGAACTGTCTGAAGAATCTTCAGAAAGGTTTCCTCGGGCAATCCTACGGCGTTTTTTTAGAGTTACTGCAAGTGGCAAGTCCGAATCATCACTAGAAAAACTGTTGCTGTGTGATGCCAGATCTGCTTGCAAAGAGTATTGTAAAATTTGGAAAAGGTCTGAAGAAGAAAAGGCGGAAAAAATTGCAAAGATTTTTAAATGCAAAATATCCTAATTTATAACACTGAAATGATATTTGCGTACCGTATTTCCTTCGTTTCACTCACTGAACTATAAATCAATCCCAGCTCCAGTAAAGCAGTAAGTATTGTATCAACGACACGCGAATAAATGACTAATCGAAAAGCGAGGAATGCAGGAAACAAGTTAAGTAGAGAAAAAAATTGCCCATCACGCTGCGTGGGGCATATACGCTCCACGATTAAATGAGGGCATCAGCAGTAATATTAAGAAGCCTATAATTGATTGCATAATGAATTTAAAAATTCATTTTGCAATGATAATACCAAATGGCTTGAACGGAAAGTTTAGCGTGGGGCGCATGCGCCCCACGCTGCAGGGAACGTGTTAAAATGAGAAATTTAAAAAACGTTTCCATGAGTAATTTAGAAAAGATTTCGTAAATCTTTGCGATTTTCTAAGCGAGACTTTATGCAGTCCGCCGCATCAAAACAAAAAAAAAAAAAAAAAAAAACTAATATGAATGTAAAAAATTTCGGAAGCAAAAAAATTGGGATTTTTTGTATACTGTCCCTATCTACTGCCCAAAAACGGGTGGCTAAATCAGTATCCTCATTACATTCTTGTATGTTTCATAACATACTGCGCAAATCCAGTTCAATCATGCATGGAAATTTCGTGTCGCTTATTCCATACAATTTCACATATTTTATGGATTCTTTTAAATTTCATTACAATATCAGGATTTTGAATTATACAATGCTATAACATAGTAATTCAGAAAAGACTCGCTATAACATGTATATGCTATGCTAACATGTACTCGCTATATATTTGTATGTTATAACATGGCATATAAGTTTCTTTGGTCGCAAATTGAGTCAATTTGCAAAAGTTGCACACATGCACTTAAAGTTTGTTGTAAAAAATTAACCAACCAAACCAATGTTTGTAAATTTACAGGATAAATCACCTTCACAGATTAATGTTACCTTCTCATAACATCAGGGAAGACATGATAAACATGAAGCAATTGAAATAAAGAACGATATTTAGTGTATTATGACAGCAAGTATCAGACTTGAAATATTTTAGATAATAACAGTACAAATTAAAAATACTTACCTTACTTTCATGCAATACCTTACTGTACAGGAAAGCACCTGCTGAACCAACCAAGGCTGCTGCCATTGCAGTTTTGGGGTGTTCTGCGTAAGCAAGGTGAACACACCATCCGAGTCCTCCAGCAGATACAAGTCCTCCAGTGTACAACAGTAACGAGTTAAGACGTTTTCGATTCTAAAAAAGCCAGAGAATTTATCAAATGTAATTTTCAAACCAGACATGCAAAAATTTCATTAGAATTACAGATTACCATGAATTGTGATTGCATGGTCTTTTAGTCCCATTTACAAAATGTGACTTCAGAATATTTGTATGGAAAGGACTAAAGGGAAAATAAATTATCCAAAATATGGCCTCATTTCTAACTTTTTACAATAACCCAATGAAGGACAAGCTTTAAAATATTATTGTCAAGGAAAAAATGTCTTTGCCAGCAAAACTTGTACAGGTTATTAAAGTTTTGACATCTTAAAACCATTTAAAGCCTTGTTTACTCATTAATATTAACAAAGCCATACCGAAGTAATCAGGCACCCTTTGGCAGAATTGTTAAAACTGAGCCTTCCCACTTAACCCTTTGTTTACACAAAAATACCATTGAAATCTAGCTTGTATCTTTTCTATATGACTATTTTTGCTGATGGTAATTTTTAAAGAACACGGAGGATGTAACCCAAATAACATGAAGTTAATACAAGATAATTATTAATTAAATATTCGTAATTCCTACTTTTAATATTTCTGTTAATTACATTTTTTTCTGGCACATTACATTTTCCTGAGATTATTCTGCAAAGGAAAATAAAGTACTGGTGAAAAAATGAAGTTGAAAAATTGATGGCAACATAATTCGGTAAATAGAGGATTAAGTGTTAAAAAAAATTGATAATTTTTTCATCTGATTCCTGTACAGACAAATGCCTTCTTGCATTTTTTTCACTACACGTATGAATTTTATAGAATAGTAAGTACGTTTAGTAAAAATGTATTCTTCAAAAATAATTATTCAACTATGCTGATGAAAATATTGTACGCTATAAATGAAATTTGCAATGCGGCAAATGAAGTACAAAATTTTAATAATTTTCTAAAAGCTTGAAAGTGAATTGAAATTTGTTTACGATAGCTACCAAACACTGATATTTGCGAGACACACAATAAAGAACATCTATAGCAATCTATTTAGCTCTGATTATTGGTAGTAGCTTCAAGGTGAGGTAGTAGATTAAATGGAAAATTTTGCAAACAAAATAATGTATATCCATTTAAACTGAAGACGAATACATTTGAGGAAAATTTGAAAGATTACGAGATAAATATCTGCATTTCATAATTTAATGAAATTCAGTAAGTTTGAATAATCAAATCTTGAATTAATGTGTAATGAATATTACATGTTATTGGAACGATTCTGAAGGTTTAGAATGAGTGATATTAATGATTGAATTTTAAATCTTTTGATGAATGAATATAACCAGAGTACTGTTATTCTGGAATTGCATTTTAAAAATTCAACCACAATGAAAAAAGTTCTTGCAAAAGCTGCTAAATTCCGAAGTAAACTGAGAAAAAGAAAGCTACAATCATACGACATTTTGTTGCTTCGAGGCCAAATTCAAGAAGAGGACATAACATACTGAAAATGCTAAGAGACGTGTTACATCAGCAGGCTTACTTTTTAAACCATTATATTGCCTATAATAGCTGTTTATTTTTAATTCCTTGTTGTTTTTTGTGATTATTTAGAACTAAACGTCTACGTACGACGAATTTAAACAGGAAAAAGAAATTCGCGATGCTTCAACATGTCATTCCATAATCAATGAAAATATGTAATATTTGGAAGAACTAAGAGAAATAATCTGGAATAAACTAAATTTTAAAAAGGGTTCTTTTAAAAAAATGTTAATTTAATGTACACTGATGGAAAAAAAAATCCCAACACTAGGAAGGAGCTGTGCTAGATAAACGAAATTTGGTAGGCGTGTTTATACATCTGAAAGATGGCATCGATTCAAATTTCGAGCACGCGCGTAAGTGTGGCGCTAGTAGCGACACTATGAACATGCAAATGAGGTTTGCTTTAAATAAGCGCTGTAAGGTTCGTGATCGTTATTTACAGTTGAGATTTGACGTAGTGGGTTAATGTTAGTCAAGGATGACTCTGAGAAGACGAAGAAGCCATCATCAACAGCTCACTGAGTTTGAACGAAGTCGTGTTGTAGGGCTACGAGAAGGTGGGTTTTCTTACCGCGATATTGCTGAAAGGCTTGGCAGGAATGTATCCACTATGCATGAGTATTGGCGGCAGTGGTCAAGGGAAGGTACTACCTCAAGAAGACCAGGTTCCGGGCGGCCACGTGGTACTACTGAGAGGGAAGACCGTCGTATTCGGTGTATGGCTGTGGCTAATTGTACTGCGTCTGCAGCTGAAACTCGAGCTGCAGTTGGCACCACAGTGACACAACGAACTGTTACAAATCGGTTACTTCAAGGACAGCTCCGAGCCAGACACCCTGTACAGTGCATTCCACTGACTCCAAACCACTGCCGTTTGCGACGTGAGTGGTGTCAAGCTAGAGCTCATTGGAGGACGGAGTGGATATCTGTTGTGTTTTCTGATGAAAGCCGGTTCTGCCTTGGTCGCAGTGATAGCCGTTTGTTGGTTAGAAGGAGGCCAGGTGAACGCCTGCTAGTGACCTGTCTGCGGCCTAGACACACAGGGCCTACTCTTGGAGTTATGGTTTGGGGAGCAATTTCGTATGACAGCAGGAGCACTCTCGTGGTTATCCCACGCACCCTGACTGCAAATTTGTACGTCAGTCTAGTGAGACAACCTGTTGTGCTACCATTCATGAACAGCATTCAAGGGGGTGTTTTCCAACAGGATAACGCTCGCCCTCATACTGCTGTTGTAACCCAACATGTTCTACAGAGTGTCGACATGTTGCCTTGGCCTGCTAGATCACTAGATCTTTCTTCAAACGAGCAAGCATGGGACATCATTGGACGACAACTCCAGAGTCATCCACAACCAGCATTAATCGTCCCCGCATTGACCGCCCAAGTGCAACAGGCATGGAACTCCATCCCACAAACTGATATCCGATACCTGTACGACACAAAGCATGCACGTTTGCATGCTTGCATTCAAAATTCTGGAGGTTACACCGGTTACTAATGTACCAACATTTCACATTTGAAATGGCTCTTCTCGCCAATGGCTCTACCTGTGATCTTGAAACTTAATCAGTTAAATATGTTACCTAGACAAATGTATTCCTAAAATTTCATTAATGTACAATAATTTTTTTCTTGGTGTTGGGATTTTTTTTCCCATCAGTGTATTACCATAATTCTTCTAGTATATTGAGTGAAGATCAAAAACTTGCCATTTTTGTCGCTTAGTTAAAGGTCTAAAAGAATGCTGAAATGTAAAAACTGCAAAGTCAAAATGAAACCTAAAATATTTAATTAGAAACCAAAATAAAGAAAACATAGAGTGAAAACTTATTAGAGTAAAAACTTATGCCGATAAAAAAAAATCCAAGGAAATAAGAGTCGCTTCCTTTGATGAAAATATTTGGGAAACATAGCAGTAAAAAACTAATAATTTGAGTATTTGTTTAGCAAACAAAATTTTTAACATTTGGAATGTGACAGCTATTTTGTGAACATTTTCGTACACGAGCTTTTTTTTTGCACGCCAAATTGCTCTGGAGATTAAGGCTCAGAACATAATGGCAATTTGTTTGCAATATAAAATTGAAAAGCATGTATTATGTATAAAGCGAAAAAAGATTCAAAGTTAAAAAAATTTGTGATTAAAATCAAATGTGAAACTTGCAAGGGATGTAGATATAGCTATATGCAGTTTTTGTTCTATTAAAAATGGCAACTCGTGTCTCGGCTAAATCAAAGGTGAGCAATGTTAATATATGTATTATGGTTAAAGAAGCTTCCACAACAACTGCGAGCTGGAAGTTCTGAGAAAAATAGAGCGTAAACCTAAAATGACCAATTTTTACCCGAGTTGCCTTAGGATAGAGTTTAACGAGGAGATCCACGGTGTTGAATGTTTTTGCATTTAACAATTTTCTATACTACTATTGATTTTGTCAATTTCGAAGAACTTATTTTCGAATTCATACCCAAACGTCAGTATATGGAAGAGGTTACGTAAAAAGTTCACTTGTAGATTTTGCACCAGCAGTCATTCATCTGGATGCTAATAAGGGCAGGAATTCGAGAAAATATTAAAATAATTCTAGCGTAGAGTACGGTATAGGAATTTAATCGTAAGTATGGCCGAGTGATTAAATGCAAGCCAATAACAACTTGAGAGCTCAAATAGTCAAAATTGCATATTTTTTTTTTTTTTTTTGTATTTTTACGTATTGAATGACACTATAAATCTGAGGCAAATACAGAAGAAAGCATATACACTTTTAGCTTATAACTTCTTTGCCACAAGTAAAAGGTACAACCTACAGTCTCTTGTACTTCAAGACGTCTGTAAAAACGGACATGGAGTCAAAACATTTATTGGCGAGAAAAATGGAATTTAAAACTAGGTCCGAGACATCTGATTTTGAGAAGTTTTGAAACGGAGGAAACAAAGTTGTTATATTTTAACCATGGAAGACATCTGAAAGCAATCGGCAAATGTGTATTTCTAATGAGGAAGGGATATAGGAAGGACGAGCACTTAATACGATTAAAATTTGAAATGATTTCCTGTAGATCAGAATGATTACTTTCAACTTAGAACATGCATCACTAGTGTAACAGCAACGGTCCTTCTCAACATATGAACTGTAGATTAAATTCTAATTAGAACGTTATTTTAATGCTTTGCTTCCACTCGTGTCTTTATATGCAGATTTCTACACATAAAATATGTCCATATAGATGACTATTTGTGTTCTACATTAATAATCACCGAGTCTAGTATATAACGACGTGCAACAATCCATGGAAATGATCACGAAGTCTGAAAAGAAAGTTCTAAATTTAAGAACTTGGACAAAATTTCAATAAGACAAGATATTTCATATCATAGACGCATAGTATAATCTTTATCGAGAAAAATACCTCTAAATATATCGCCGGCCAATTAATTACTTGCTAAACAAAGATTTCTCACATCGGAACAGAACTGGCGTACATTAGTTTCCTTTGCACCACTTTAACTAGAAATATTTTATAGAGCAAGATGGTATACAAAAACATGATTGCATTGTATCCCGTAATTTTTCAAGTCATTATGTTTAACATATTTACAGTAGAACTTGAAGAACAAAACAATTCCAATTCAAAATCTGAAACATGAAAATCTAACTCGGATACTGATATCAGTTACTGTACAATTAAATCGCTTAGTTTTGGAGCAATTAATGGCTTCATTTATCAAAAATGAACCTAAGTTACTATCATTCACATAGGAAGAAAAAAAAATCAGTTATCGCCGAAGGTGGCAGGTACTTAATATAACAAAAGCAATGTTTAATTAAAGAAATACTTTGTACTCAATTTCCAAATTTCTTCGATTAGACACGAAAAAGTTCGATTAGTTATTTTTATATCCACTATCTGGTCACGAGAAATATTCCCTCTTAATTTTCAATTAAAGATAAAATACATCCAATGATATTGAATTTTTCCTTTGCATTTTGTAAATGTAATCAAACATGCACCCCAAAAGAATTAAGAAGGCTCAAAGGTCCCACTTAATCTTTTTTTATCGTTAAACTCGATTATTTTCCCCTCTCCCTTTTGTGGTGGTTTTAGTTTTGTTAATACAAATTGACACGTCATTGTTCAGCATTCAAAATATCGAAATTTATCTTGGAGATACACAATAACTTAAGTAAATAAGTAGTTCCAAAATTTTAAAAGATTCGGAGCATTCGTTTGCCTATCCGTTTAAAAAAGAATGCAATTTAAAACTAACCGGTAGGGTCTCGTCGAAACTTTCATTCTCTAATAAAAGGTCTTATACACCTTCGTCCCCTTCCATTTGGATTTGGATTTGAATTTCTGGCGCAAGATCCTGATATAGAATATACTGCGCCGAAACAGTGTAAAATTTCTCCGTTAAGATAAAAGTAAAATTAGTTTTGCATTGTGAAAAATGTAATTGCTTGTGTTCAAACTACTCAAATGTTAAAAAAGGGTGAAAGTTATTAAAACCAGACTAAACTTCATGTAAAATTCCAGCATCTTTAATATATAAGAAAATGTTTGGGTGATGAGTTTCACCCAATAAAAAATCCAAGTTAAAATTGTTGGATTTAAAATAGTTACGTCGAAGGTCAATAAAGCGGGTGCATTCCATCAAAATGTGACGAACAGTTAACACAACTCCACAATTCTCACATATTGGGGGAGACTCGGAAAAGAGTAAAAATCTGTGTCAGGCGAGTGTGACCAATACGTAGTCGGGATAAAATTACATCATAGCGTCTACTTAGTTTTGAAGACCAGTTGGCTAATTGTGGTTTAATAAAATGGAGCTTGTTGTTAGTCTCCGTGTCCCATTGATTTTGCCACTGGCGATAACACCAACGAATTATAGTTGTGCGCATATCTTTATAAGAAAGACGTTGGGGCAAATTGACGCTCGCTGACTTAGCTGCTGTATCTGCGATTTCATTTCCAGAAATACCCACATACGATGGGATCCAGGAAAGCAAAACTAATATTTTTTTCCACATAGAAGGTGGTATATCTTCTTCACTTCCTGTAGAAGCGGATGATCAAGAGATGACGAGTTTAAAGCTTGCAGAGCACTCAGAGAATCTGTGTAAATAACAGACTTATGGATCTGTTGTTCATCAATATATTTGAGGGCTAAGTAAATAGCAGTTAATTCAGAGGTAAAAACAGAAGTAAACGGATGAAGTTTATAACTTATAATGCGATGACCATGGACAAATGCGCAACCAACATGATCAGACGACTTAGAACCATCCGTAAAAATGGGTTCATAAGAGCAATAAAATTCCCGATGGTGTTTATAAAGTGATATAAAAATCCTGCTATCAGTGTCCGATTTTCTAAATTGTTTAAAAGGGTCTTCGTAGTGCAATTTATTTTCTATCCATGGAGCTGAATTCAGATTATCATCCGCGTATATCTGTATATCACTAAAATCATTTGGTAATATTCTTCGAACACGCAATCCCAAATGAGGTATGTAGGATTTGCGGGAATTAAACAAACGGTCGTCAACGTCATTCCAAATTTTCTCATGAAAAGGATGTCGTTTATTGGATAAAATACGGTAAAAATAAAATAATGATAGCTTCGTTCTTCTATTAGACAAAGGAGGCTCAAACGCCTCAGCACATAAACTAGCTACTGGTGATGTCCTGAATGCTCCAATGCACAATCGGAGAGCTTGATGATGGACAACGTTCAAACGTTTAAGGTAAGATTGTCTAGCAGAGCCATAAATAACACATCCATAATCGATTGTTGATCGAATGATACCGCGGTAGACTCTAAGCAAGCAAGCACGTTCGATCAGCACCCCAAGAAGTATTGGAAAAAACTCTCAGAATGTTTAATGACTTCAGACATTTAGTCCTCAAATATGCAATGTGAGATAGGAAAGTCAGTCTTTTATCAAAAATTACTCCTAGAAATTTGTGTTGATCCTGAATGGAAATTGGATTACCGCTCAAAAACAACTCTGGCTCCGGATGGAGAGGGCGTTTGCAGAAGTGCATAGCGACTGTTTTCTGAGGGGAAATATGAAGCCGTGTTTATTTGACCAATCTACAATGTTATTTATCGCTTTCTGAAGCTGTCTTTCAATGCATCGCATGTCTCGGGCGTTGCAAGAAATTTGCATATCATCTACATATAGCGTCTTGCTAACAGTTGCTGGTATAACAGATAAAATAGGGTTAAAAGCTAATAAAAATAGTGTCACACTTAATATACAGCCTTTTGGAACTCCTTCCTGACTAAAAACATTGGAATAGGTATTACCAAGCCGTACTTTAAAATATCTCTGGTGTAAAAAATTTTGGATAAAAAGGGGAAACTGCCCTCTAAAATTGAGGTCGTAAAGATTTTTCATGATCCCGTATCTCCATGTTCGATCATATGCTTTATCTATGTCGAAAAACACCGATACCAAATGATTCCTTTTTATAAATGCAGTTCGAATATCCGTTTCCAAGGCCAAAAGATTATCAATTGTAGAACGATTCTTTCGGAAACCACTTTGGAAAAGAGAAATGAATTCATTTTCCTCCAGTATATGAACGAGGCGTGCGTTTTCCATTTTTTCGAAGACCTTACACAAGCAGCTGGTCAGAGCTATTGGTCTATAATTAGATGGTTCATGAGGATCCTTTCCAGGCTTTGGTACAGGAATTATTACAGCAAATTTCCATTTATCAGGAAACACATGCTCCCTCCAAATTCTGCTATATAGGAACAGAAGATTTGAGGGATCTATCTGGTAAATGTTGCAGCATTGAATAGGTAATTCCGTCCGGTCCCGGTGCTGTCTGTTTCGTGGCAGATAATGCTCTGCGCAATTCCAAGATAGTAAAATCGGCATTATACGAGAGATGCCTTTTCGTTTTAAAGCACAATTTGATCCTTTCTTGGTGTTTTTTGTGCGTAAGAAAAGGTTCCTGGTAATTACTCGATGAACACACAGAGGCAAAAGCCTTTGCAAGAGCATCAGCCATTTCCTGTACACTGGAAATGTCTTTCCCATTCTTTTTAAGGCAAGAAATGGAATGATCAGGGTATATACCGCACACTTTTCGAATGCTGGTCCACATATATTTGGAAGTTACAGAAGAATTTATACCTGATACGAATTTGATCCAATAAGTCCTTTGACTTCGCCGCTTAACTCGTCTTGCTATAGATTTGGCTTTTTGAAAAAGAATCAAATGAGTTGTTGTAGGACGCCGCCTAAAAACATTCCAGGCCTTTTTAAGATCTTTTTGTGCTTTTGTACAATCTGGGTTCCACCATGGTTTTTTATATTTGATTTTTCCTGACCCCGATTTTGGGATAGAAGCATCTGCAGCTTTTATAATAGCGTCAGTTATAGAATTTACAACGTCATTTAAGTCCCCATTCTCTACCATATTCCGTGTTATCAAAGCCCTTGAAGTAAAGTCTATCCAGTCAGCTTTTTGAAAAATGTATCGTGGTAGACGTGAATGATTTACATCATTTCCCATTAATTTATCTAAAAATATGGGAAAATGGTCGCTATCAAGCAAGTCAGTTCCTACTCTAAAATTCAGGTACGGAGCTAATGAAGGTGAACATATTGCGAGATCCAGCGAATGAAAGGTTTTGCTCCTGTGATGAAAATATGTTTCTTCTCCATTATTGAGCAGGCACAATGAATGGTTATTAATAAACTCTTCAATCAGCTGCCCCCGAGGATTAACATCTTCACTTCCCCAGAGAGGGTTATGACCATTTAGATCACCAATTATGATGAAAGGAGATGGTAATTCATCCACTAAGGCATTTAGATCTCTTAATTCAACCAGAGTACTGGGTGGCAAGTAAAGACAACATATTGTCGTCAAAGAAGGGTTCAAGACTCGAACAGCCACAGCTTGCAAATTTGTATGTAATGGAATGACAGACGAAGGTGCATTATGGGATACAAGGATGGCAACACCTCCTGTAGCCCGATCAGATTCATTATCCTTTCGTATAAGGTTATAATGTCTTATTTTCGTAGAGTCGGAAGGTTTCAAATAAGTTTCCTGCAGCGCTATACAAATCGGATGGGTTTCATTAATTAAGTCTTTAATCTGAGTTGTCTTAGTACGGAAACCACAGCAGTTCCAGGACACAAATTTGGCCATCAAGATTGGGTTTTGTCTGGAGGTTTTTTCTTTTTCTCCCCACCTGATTGATTTTTAGAGGTTGAAGGATCTAGCTCCATATCGGAGAATTCAGAAGACGATGTATGAGTTTTTAAGAAATCTTTCGCTACAAGGTGTCGGTTCATTAGTGCTTTCTTTTTATTTCTTTGCTTTGCATGTACTTGAATTGGTTTATGAGAAGATGAAGTGGAAATTTTTGCTTTACTACTACGATGGCGCTTGGTGGTTTTATCTATTGCAGGGCAATTGGATGACAGGGAAGAAACAGCGGAGACCCCTGGCGATTTTGTCATTTGTTTTAAACCTGGACTAGTCGGTGGCAACTGTGTAATGCGAGAATCTGTTTGAGAACTACTACATATTAGTGTTGCTTTAAGTGCACCAGAGTACGCTACACCAACTTTTGGAGTTCTGTCATTGATTAACTTTCTCGCTTCTGCGAAGGATACGTTTTTTCGTATTTTCGTGGATATTACCTCTTTCTCAAGAGTCCATTTAGGGCAAGACTTTGAGAAAGCAGTATGAAGCCCAGAGCAATTGACACATTTCGTGGTATCTGAGTTACAGTTATTTACATCATGTCCAGGTTCAGCACATTTCGCACACATGGTGGTTTTACTACGACATGCTTGTTGTGAATGTCCGTACCTTTGACATTTAAAACACCTGAGAGGGTTAGGTATGTAAGGCCGGACTCTACAAATTTGGTATCCCGCTTTGATGGATTTAGGTAGGACTGGTGTTTGGAAAGTTAAGACGATGTGCTTCGTTGGTATAAGCTGACCGTCACGTCGGATGTTAATACGACGTGCGGCGCATACTTGCTGATCGGAAAATTCTGTCACGAGGTCTCCCTCAGACAAGTCGATGAGATCTGGCTCAGAGATAACACCACGGGAAAAATTTAAAGTTTTATGCAAAGATGTTTGAATCGGAAAATCTCCCAATTTGGTAAGTTTGCTAATAAAAATAGCTTGTTTTTCTGAAGTCTGCAACAAAAGGTCGCCAGAGCGTAATTTTTTTATGTTTTGTACTTCACCAATTGTCGATTGTATTAATTTGTTTACAAGGAAAGGAGAAACTATGAAATGTGTTTTGAGTGCTAATAATCATAAAACGAGAATTGGATGATGCTACAGTGACGCGAGAAAAAAAGCCCATACGACATTGAGAGTGATTCGGGTCCGGCGGCATCGCCCACCACGGAGCCCAACAAGGGATGGTAGTTGCCGGCTCTGGAAATTCTCCAACCTCGGTACTTGCCATAATGCTGACCAGAACCTATACGCTGGGAGTCACCCCCGGGGACAGTGACCACCCTTAACGCCAAGCCCAAGGAGTGACCCCTTCGCTTGATCCCCTTAAGTATACTAGACATGCGACTAGAATACCAGCCGATTGATGCATCAGGGACCTAAATGCGCCACCCGTCTAAAGGGTTGCCACGCACGGCCATCACGTGGGGTTTTTAGCTGTCCATGAGAAGCAAGAAGCAAACAGAGCGACCACAGCTTCTCATGGAGAACTCCCTCGCTTGCCGTCGAGGGTAGAAAAATAAAGTAAACAGCAGAAGGCGTAGAGGAGAATAAATTGAAAGGGAGTATAGATCCCTGGGTACCTCGGGATTGGGACACCCGTACTCACCTGAAGTAGGTGAGCCCCTGAGGGTCGTCCCCTTCCATAAAAATGTGGACCTTCATTAAGGGCGTGAATGCCTTGCATGACATTAGTGGATAATACTCCAGAAATACAAAATTTCGACGTGAATATAACTTTTTATTAGTCTAGTGCGAATATGGATACATTGGTACATGGTTCGTTGCTTTTGCACACATTTTTTCCCTAATGACGGAAGTCGAAATCTGGGAAGGAACTACAGTTGTTCACATATCAAATGCCATTTATTTAAGTCATTCGCATTTATGAATTATTGCTGTTACATGCATGCGAAAGTATATACAGACCCGATCTTTCGACACATGTGGTTAAAATTCGATCCGAGTCTACATTTCAGATGCAAAAAGATGCATTGAGTTTTGTCTAGCTGTTTACGTTTCGTAATTGTCAAGTTCAATGGTACTCGAACAGCAAGACAGAATTCCTCTGAATAGATTTCGTTCAAAATGTGATAGAAATTATAGATTTGATCTAATGTCCATACACCAAAGCATCCGAGTCATTATGTACATAGATATAATGCCAAAAATTATTTTACGAAATTGTAGAGGTCTGAAACATGGATATTCGTGAAAATCTGGAGTTAATATTGTAATCGTCAAAAAAAATTCGATCTCTCTTTCGTAAATAGGAAAGACAAATTATGTCGTTTCTCCACCACGCAAGAAATGCATTCTTACTGTAGATATCCTTTTCTTGCCGGAGGCTTCAGCGAACAATAGAAATAGGATGTCATTGTGGCACAGATGAGGTTAATGCTAACTACAGCTTAGTAAATGATGTGCGTATTATCTAATGCATAAGGGGACCAGCTTGCCACGGCACAAGTTGATCGGTCGGCGCAAGTAATAGTTCTATAACACTTAATCTGCCACAAAAAGCTTATTTGTGAACTTTAATTAAACGGCAAATGGTATCCATTTAATTCATTAATATCACTGTCATTTTGAGCCTCTTCCCTCATTCGGGTATAGTAGCTATTCTGTGCTCTATCTGAGAAGTGTGAATGTGCTCCCCTTTAAAAAGGGGTAGTGCAAGCGAATGTGAAGCATGAAGTAACTAATTCGTACCTAGTTGGCGGAACTGAAAAAAAAGGGGGGAGACGCTAATTTAGGCTTAAATTGCTGACAGTTTTCTGTCTGTTGGCTTGTGAAGTGCCATAAGTAAAAACAGTGTCAAAGTAGCTTTAAATGGCGTGGCAATGATTTTAAAAGTTATGTTTTTTTAGGGGGTATATTTACCCATTCATGTCGTACATTTTTTAACGTTTCTACTAGAAATGAACTCTAACATTTTGTGATGCTATTTTAGATGTATGGTACAGAACAAGAGTGATATACACAATTTTTGGAGTCACCGTAAGTCTCCAGACTTAAACATAGTTTTTGATGCAAATTGTTGAATTGTAAATTTTCCTATAGAGCATTTAGGACCAATGGTTTTCAGGCAGAACTATTAAATACTCCCATTTTGAATTTAAATGAACTTTAATCCTTTTTATATTTATCATTTTCACCAGAACAAAAAGGAAACTACACGATTCCTCACCGAAATAGAATTGGCATAAAAATATTGACATTTTCTGTCCCGGAATATCTTCCAAGACAAAAAATGTGTTGATATTTCGAAGCAGAAACACCAGAATATAGTTATTTAATCATCTCAACATCTTCAAACTTCAAGACAAAAAAGGTAAACAAATATATTAGTAATTCGTTATTAAAAAATTACTGTCTTCAGTGCAATTTATTTGTTAGAAAGCAATAAATACAATCCACCAAAGCCGATAGATTTACCTTTTAGTTTGTAAAGTTTCAGAGGGGGAGTTCTGTATTAAGGGGCCCTTGGAAGAGTATATTATCAGGGACATCTTTTTAGAATATAATCGGTTAATCTCACATTTAAGAGCATTTTAGTACTATGCTAATGATTTACTTTAATATTTTGTTTCTTTATTTCTGAGGTATGCAATTTTTATTTTATTATTCCAGACTTTCCTTTATCCACGTTGGCGTACACTATTATCTTAGCAGTCATATACTCTTAACTAATTGACGGTAATGAGGAAACCGATCATTTACACTTGATGAAATGTTTATCATTCAACAGAATTACAAATAAAATTTGTATTTTTTTTACATTTATTTGTCGACTAGGAATATAAAGTTTTTAAAACAAACTGTTAGCGTCCTCTTCTCAGCCTAATGACTGTGTAGCTGGTTAGATAGATAGATATAATAAGGCTTTGCAGAAGTGGATAACTTAAAATGTATTTAGTACCCACCAAAAAGCTGGAATTAAGAAATTAAACAGAAGTAACTTTAGTCTGTGTGTCAACATCATTTCAATTGGATAAAAGCTTCAGTTTAGAGTGTGTATAGTATGTTGTGGCAACCGATAGATGGTTTTCAAATATCTTTGTTCTAGGTAAACCAAATACATATTGGAAATATGTAGCGTAGAGCAAACTTTTAGTCTAAATTTCAAAACAGTCTTTTACCCAATATAAGAACAATTCAGATTAAAACACTTCTGCCCTCAAAAAAAAGATCCGGTAAAAACTCATGTTATGCATTTATTATTACTTCGTATAGAAACGCAAGATAAAAATCCTTTAGAAACCATATGGGAAGGGAAGCTTTGAAATGCACGTGATGCAACTAGTTATTAAGTTTTCAGTAACGGAATAATTTTTACCTCAATGTAACGCGAGATCTTAAACTTTACTACCGCTTTTAAAGCTACAATGGATTGTGTCTTGGGTCAGATCTCTTAATTTTAAGAACAAAGCAATATCAGAGCGGCATCTCACTTCAAACTTCCAAATTACACAAGCAAGAGGATCTTAGAACCATGAAAGGTTTAATCCTACAATGACGGCTTTAAAAGTCATGCATTTAACGGGAAAGAAAACCTTTCCTTTGTTAGACAGTCCGGTGTACCTTCCAGTTCTCCATATATTAAGTGACAAGTTTATTCGAATCTCGAACCAGTGATCCTTACCGTTCGATATATGAAACTCAGCCACTAATTTATTATGGTTATAAAAGATGTCGAATTAAAGAATTTCAAATGAATGAATCTCCCATCTAAATGGGAATTTTGCATGTAGGCCTATGTGCCACTAGTTTGAAGAAACTTTAGTTAATTTGCCGATTTTGTTTTTGAGGCACCAGTGAAACTGCAGTTATAATAACAAGTTGGCTCATGATAATCTATCATAAATCATACCAGATGAGAAATTTCCCACGATTTACACATTAATCAATTCCATCATTCCTGTAAATCTAATAACACTAAATATCTTCTGGACTTGCATTAAAATACCACCATTTACCGTTTTCAATTAAACAATTCTTACAATCAAGAAACATGCAACTTTTTAAGACATCGCTTTTAAGAACATAAATAATCTAACAAGTGTGGATAATAAATCATAAATATCCACAGTTCATGAGAAAGGACTTAATAAAAATGAAACAATATTCAAAATAATACGTAATAACATTTCTATAAAAAAATCAAA
The DNA here is from genome assembly GCA_026543055.1 of Argiope trifasciata. NCBI lineage: Eukaryota > Metazoa > Arthropoda > Arachnida > Araneae > Araneidae > Argiope > Argiope trifasciata. The sequence continues at coordinate 2,484,811 of JAPMOQ010058975.1, forward strand.
TAGTTATAAAACGATTTATAAAGCACAAAAAACCTTTCAAAGTTTTTTTTTTTTTAAAAAAGCTTACTTGTTTTTCTGATTTCACAGGCATTATTATCGAAGCAGTAAGTGGATATTGAACAAGTCAAGAATAATATATATATGCCACAATTTGATTTATATCTTTCTATGAGGCAAAGCAGGCATTATTTCCAATAATATATAAGTGACACATTTCGTTGCCAATATACGATTACTAATATATTAAAATTTGCGAATTTAATTTAATCGACCGAAAAGCACAGTAGGTATGGATGCTATTCATGACGATCTAATTCATGGTTCACTTGAATTAAATAAAAAAACAGAAAAATATTTTGCATTCAACGCATCATACAGTTTGTTTATTAATTTTACAACCTTTTTAGCAATTATTAAATAATTGCTAAAAGGTTTTGTTGGATTAACTTCTTTTTTCGAGATTACAGTTCCCGAAGGCTGGAAAACGGCTGTGATTGACCGTATTCCAAACCCAAAATCTGATTTGTTATTACTTCAAAACTTCCCTCCCATCTGTCTCTTTAGTAGCTTGAATAAAGTGTATGAATCTGTTCTTCTCAAACACCTCAATCAATTTCTCAGCGACAACAGTATTATAATTTCTGAACTATTCAAATTTAGGAAAAATCTATCGATGAATTCCCAACTTATTCGTGTTTCAGAATTCATTCATGATAGTTATGTGAAGTCTGAAACCATAGATGTACTTTTCTGGACGTGGCCAAAGCCTTTAATAAAATTTGGCACGAAGGTCTTTCATTCAAGTGGATGCGACTTGGTATTTTGGCACAATTGATCAAAATTTTACGCTCATAAATATCTTCTCGTAATTTCAGGGTACGAGTAAACAACGTGATTTCTTCCCCTCTCCCCCCAAAGATTTATGAATGACTTCGCATAAAGAAGTTTGCTATCTCCAGTGCTATTCAATATTTATGCCAGTGATATTCCAAAAGTAAATAATTGCCATTTAGCAATTTTTGCAAAGGATACTACCAATCTCACACAACAAAGATCCGAAAACAAAACAAAACAAAAAACCCTAAACAGTACGTAAGCATTTTACAGTGATGGCTCATCGGCTGGAACATAAAATACAACCCAAATAAATGCGCATGCATCCTTTTCACTAGAAAATTGAAAATGGCAGATCTCAATCCAGTTAAAATATTCTTTCAGCCCGTCTCGTGAGTTTTTAAATACTACTATCTAGGGTTAGATTTAGAAGTAAATTATCCTTTAATAATCATATTAAAACGACTCTGACCCAAACTACATTAACGAGTGTTTGACTGAACAGCTAAATATAAAATTGAATCTAAATATAAAACCTTATCTAAATATAAAATTAAATCCAAATCGTTGGAGTCGTTTCCAAGATAAACGAAATGAATATATATACAAGAACTGTTCATTTAAAGATATAAGATACTACTGAATTTATCTTCAAAGAAAAGATGCGTAAATCTAAGATATATAAGAAAGATGATTAAAATAATTTTTAACTTTAATGTAACTAATCAAATGAAAAAAAAATCTTTTTAATGTCCGTAAGTTAAAAAATTTTAATGAATTTAATTAATAGTTTGAAATTAACCATTAGTTATATTAAAAAGACAAAATTGTCAATACAGATTACTGCAAAAGGCCCAGTTACAAGATACAAATAATTATTCAAATTATATTGATGACTTGATTTCATTATACTTGTAATTTTCTAGCCTTTAAAGTGGAATGCAAGATTATTTAAGCGATTCGAAAAAAACTTCCTGATTGCACATGATAATAATGTAGACAGAATTAATACTAATGATGAAATTGTGATAATAAAACAATAGAATCTGAATTAACAACGAGTATATAAACGAAAGTATAATCGATTGGGATAATTACTTCATTTACAAATTGCTTCATTCCTAAAAGTTTACATAAATGTAGGATAATAAGAAAGAACGCTTTCGTAATTATTAAATAAATAATTAATAAGCTTAATTAATTAAATAAATAAAACGTCAAAATGATGCACTGTCTTGAAAGATGAGGGAAAGTCACCATCCGAGAGCAAAGAGCTAAAGCATATCTAGAACAAATTTACTAAAATTCTTTTGCAAGTGTTAAGACTTTTCAATATTATTTAAAATCAATTATAGTATATAAAAGTTCCGTTGTTTAAGTGAAAAATAATGTCAAGCGAAAAACTCTTTTAGGGTTTGACAGAAATTAATTTTTTTATCATTAAATTTGTTTTTCTCTTTTCTTGAAACTTTTCCGTTTCTAACCACCTCCCCTTCCTTTTTTTTTCGTGCTTTTAGACTTTTAACTTTAGATTTTAATCTCTGCATTTACAGAATTTTCAGTACTCTGCCTCTTTTTATTATGATTATACGCTTGACATAGAATAGCTCCATTTGGTTTTCTTGAGCAATATAAAAATAATGAATATAACAAAATAGAGAAACACATCACAATCAATGTGAAAATTGATAAATAATAGTGTTTCTCACTTTTTCCTCAATTAAATCTTTTCAGATGATACCAAATGAAAAGCCTTTCTTGCGATGAAATATGAAAAAAAGAATGCCGTTTTTTCTTGAAGATTTTCTTCAACCTTGAAAATAGCGAAAACCAACTCAATAGGTTTGCAGTCATTTTTTGAGCAACAGAATATTTCTATAAACGCCCTCATAAAACAATATTGTTGAATTGAGTCTTTGCATTTCTTTGTCTACAACGACATTCTTGACAACGGGAGCAAGCTCTCTACACTACACGTGATTAGATCTTAAATTACAAAAAAGGGGGTAGGGAGTAATTCGTATAGGTTTGCTAAAAACATGTTATTTGGTCCCAGTGCTCAGTTTTAATAACTTAGCAGAGGGATCAATACGTTTTAATACAGATTTTCCACATTTCAGATATAGCTGAATTCGAAAAACATATATTTTTAGCATTATGCCTGTTTATTTTTGAGCATGATAGCTCAAAAAGTTTTACGTAGAAGGATGAAGTTCGGAACATGGATTTAGACTAAATTTGTAGACTTCTAACAAACTTTGAACGAAATTCTTTCTCAGGAAATCTCTTATTGTTTGAATACAGTTAAATTCGATAACTACAAAAAGTAAACAGTCAGATAAATAAAATTTGGTACATCTTTTAGCACCTAAAATAAAGAGAATGATCAAATTTGTTAAAGGGTTGACCATCAATCAGTCAGTATTTTCGCATGCATATAAATTCACAACCGCAATGACTTATATCAATGAAAATTGATATATGATTTTAGGATCACATATGTTGTTTCTTTTGAAACTCTGACTGATAGTTCAGAAAAAAGGCATCCGAAATATATATTTGCAGGACAGATTCAATAAAAATATTAGATTCACATTATAGATCTATATTTCTTAAAATCTATATTTCTTTTCAAACTCTGATTGATGGTTCAGAAAAAAGGTATCCAAAATACATATTGCACGACAGATTCAATAAAAATGTTAGATTCACGTCATGGATCTATATTTGTTAAATATTATTCGCTAGTAACATGCAAGGCATTCGCGCCCTTATCCGAAGTCAGCATTTTTTTTTGCGGGGGGAAGGGATGAGACATTTATTATAGAATATGTGAGAATGTTTCGCAGAAATCGCTTTCGTTGGTTTGCTTCTCGATTTTAATGAGTCCGATTTTTACATGTTGGTTCCTTGTTACGGCCAGTTTTAAGACAGTAAAATACAACCATAAAAAGAAGAGTTAAGCATTTACACAGCATCCTTTGTCATCCCTTGTGCAAAGACAACAATTACACAGAATATCAAGAAAGATGTCATCCTCTCTACCGAAAACCATATTCAGGATGCAGTAGTTACTTCTTGAGTAATTGGTGTACAATAAGGGAGAGTTGCTCAAAATTTGGATTAGATTTTTTCCCCTCAATAATTCTGAAGCATATGACACAAAAACCATTTTTAAATTATTAAAAAAAATTAAATTTTCAATAGAATTCATTTTATTATCGGGCGTCTTTATTTTTTTGCGTCTAATTTGCATAAAATTTTAAAATATTTTAAAACACAATTTATATTTTTTCTAATGTAGTTTCTGGCTGGAAAATCACGTGTAATTATGATCATGTGATTTTCACTGATTTAAATTGTTGTTAGCGATCTTAAACAAGCCTCTAAGTTTGCACTTGGATCAGCGTGAGGGGGAGAGTTGAAACACTAATTTTTCGCATTCCGTAGAGGCTATTAGTTTGAAAGGAAATGATTGGCTTTTAAAAGTTGCTATATTAAAAAAAACTCACAGAATAAGTTGCCGAAGATTGTGTAGTGATCGTTTAATTAAGTCATTTGTCGAATTGAGGGATGTGTCATGGAGTTCTTGAATTCAAGGTTCTTAACCTCTCATTCAGTAATATGAGAATGTTCAAATAATAGTAAATAAAATAGATGTAGATATGTTTCTATATCTTACTTCTTTATAAATGAATTTAATTCCGCTATTTATTTTTCTGATAAAAACAATCTTACGTTTCTATTAATAATAGAATAAGTTATCATTTATTACAAGATATATGAATAAGATAATTGTATGTAAGATTAGATCTCGAAAACTCAAGATCAAATAAATACGCTCAGATACCCTTCTAGATACAAGCCAAGGTTTCCTGCCAAAGACAATAAAATCCCAGTAAACCTACAAACTGGGGTTAAGGAAAGATTTATTGAGCACAAGTTCCCCAATCCCAAGTATTCGGGCTTTGTCTGTAGGGGGCCTCTTTGTCTTTATTCCAAGAATAATCTTTTTCATTGTGTTCGTAACAAGCATTGAATCTGTGCAGCCTAATTATTTGTTATTATCAAATGGAAGTTTAACATCCGAAATTTCGTCCTCTTTCTTTCGTTTGATGAAACAAATTTGTATAAATCGAAAAATTACATAGTTTAAAGACAAAAACAAGAACTTGTTTACAAGAAATTGAGCAGATGTTTTTTTAAATTTTATTTTAAACTAGCTATTACCCGCGACTCCGTACGTGTGGAAATTTTGATGTATATGCAAGAAAAACTATCAAATAATGACAAATAAAAAAAATTAAACCTAACCTGAAAACGATACATTTAAAAGTATAAGCATATACGAAAAATATATAACATAAATTCAGTTTTATAACAAAAACACACAACTAACGTAAAAACAAATCATTTACATTGTATACCCAAAATAAAACAAAACAGAAAATGAAGTCCGTATTTCTTTAAAATCAGGTCAAATCCATTTTATTAATGGATCGAGATTGAGATATCTACAACAGTATTATAAACATAATTTGTAAACTTTTAATTTAAATGAAAACACAGCTGTCATCACGCGCAAACACAGTTGATGTCACGACAATCACGCGCGAACTTTCAACGCCAGTTGGCGTAACGTACATGTCTGACTTTCCTACGCCAGTTGCAGTAATGCAATGCAGATTAGAATTTTTTTTTATTTCCTTTATTCTGCTTTCTTTTAATTTAAAAGTACTTCAGAATGAATCCAAAAGATTGATCAATTAACGACATTTCATTTTAAATACATCAATACATCAAAGAAAATTAATAGAATTGTTTGAAATAATCTTTCGAAATCCAGCTGAGCCTAACATCAACTCTGTTGGGAAAAAAATCTGGAGCCTTATTTATCTTTGGCGGGATTTGACCTCAGATTTTTGGCGCGAAAGTTAGTTTTTAATTATTAAAGAATTAATTACTCAATGAACCGGAATAAAAAGTAGCCTATCTATTCCTGACTATAATCTATCTTTGAGCTAAATTTCATCCAATTCTATTCAGCCGTTCTGGCTTGATTGAGTTACAAACATCCATTCAAACTTTCACATTTATATATTAGTATAGATATCGGTTAATTGTTTTCCATTTGGCATTTATTTCCTAGATAAGTAAGGGAATTTTATGCAATTAGGTTTGATTATTTGTAATTAACATAATCCCTCCGTCGATTAATTGCATTGGTTATGTGAATTAATATGTGCCGTTCCTAAAGAATCGATAGATATTGAAAACCATAGTATGAACTATTTGCTTATCTATATAAAAAAATAATGTATTTTTCGAATCTACAATTAAAAAGCGGCCGCGGTAGCCTGGTTAGTAGAGCGTCAGTCTCGTAACCGAAAAGACGCGGGTTCTGTCTTCGTCTCAGCCAAAGACTGCCGTGTTGGCTAATGGCAGTTGGGGCACGTTAAATAGGTAGTGACTGCAAAGTCCTCCAAGTTCCCATAACAAAACGATACCTCTGGGGGTACTGAATCAGAGATGAGTCGGTCTCTGATTTGGATCTAAATTCTGACTTGCGGATGGATGAATGAGTGTATGAATGAGTTCGACCGCCCCCTAAAAAATGGCTGCGGCAACCCAAACTCGGAAAAAGTTTCTTTGAATACGGCGTTTAGTGTTAAGCTGGTTGCACACACAGCGCTTATTTCACCGATGACGACGTAACAACAGTAGTGTATTGAGTTATACTAGAGCTTACACACTAGGTCAGGGATGGGCAAACTACGGCCCGCGGATAGAATTTTAATTTGCCGGTCAGAGGCAAATTGAAAGAAATATTCATATATTATATATCCATCTCCTTTTCTACTTTGTTTAAATATTATATTTATTCTTCCTTTTTTTTTCAAAGAGTTGGTAATCTGTTTACATTCTCTATTTTTGTTCTACAAAACATAACTCGAAGCAAATAGCAAACACAGGCAGTTTTCAATCGGTAAAGTGTTAAAAGCGGAAGTTATTTGTTACTTATAGCTGTAGATAGGCGCCAACAAGCGTTACCTTTTTCTTGTGGAGCAGACATATGGGAATTCAATATAGGTGAATTAGACCTCACATGTGGCAGACTGCGCATTTTAAGCTCCATCTAGCGGCTTTTTCTTTTGGCGCGAGTTCTAATATTATTGATTGCGTGTTAAAAGATTGTGGACATATAGCGTCATTTTGAATAGTGGTGAAATTATTAAAAGTATAGCGTAGCTAGTGCTTGTTTGGGTTATTCGTAAAATATTTCAACCCCAAAATGGCTACTAAAAACGTAAAGTTGATTCAGAGTGCCGCGCTTTTAATGATGAATGGACATGGAAATATTTTTTTTCAGTTGTAAAAGATAAACCAGTGTGTCTTATCTGCAATGAAGCTGTAGCAGTCTTCAAAGAATATAACATTTCCCGTCATTTCACATCTAAGCATAAGAATTCCAATTACGAAGCAATGTCCGAATATGAAAAAAAAAAAAAAAATGCAGAAAGTCTTTGTAAAAAATTATCAGCCCGGCAAAATTTTTTCAGAAGGTAAACAGTATTCAAGAAGCAGCTACACATGCAAGTTACATTATAGCATACAATATTGCTAAAAATAATAAAGCTCTCAGTGATGGGGAGTTTGTTAAACAATGCATGCTCCAAGTTTGTGTTGTTTTATGTCCAGACAAAAAAAATAATTTTGAGACTGTAAGCTTATTTCGATAAACGGTGACTTCTAGAATGGAAGCCATCGATAAAAATTTGGCATCACAATTAGAGTCAAAGATTGGCCAGTTTAAATTTTGTTCCATAGCTATGGATGAAAGCACAGATGTAAATGATAATGCTCAATTAGTATTATTTATAAGAGGTGTTGATGAGAACTTTGAAATTATTGAGGAACTGGCGTGCATGCGTTCTTTAAAGGAAACTACAACGGGATATGATATTTTTCGTGAATTTCAGGAAGGGCTTTTAACTTTGAAAGTGCCTATAACAAATATATGTAATATTACGACCGATGGAGCACCAAATATGACAGGAAAAAAAAATCTATATTTCTTGGACACTTTAATCAAAACTATCCGGGTAACAATGTTGTTTTTCTACATTGTGTTATACATCCAGATGCTTTGTGTAAATCTGCATTGAATATAAAACCCATGCTTGATACAGTCGTGAAGCTTGTAAATACTATTCGATCTCGTGGGCTTACTCACAGGCAATTTCGAGATTTTCGTCATTCAGTGCAATCTGAATACTCTGATGTACTGTATTACACGAAAGTAAGGTGGCTTAGTGCAGGATGTGTTTTCGAGCGAGTTTGGCAGCTGAAAGACGGCATTGTGTCGTTCTTCCATGAAAAACAGTGTTCTGCGGAGTGCGAAATGTTAGAAGATACAAAATGGCTTTCAGACTTTGCATTTTTCACAGATCTTCTTTGTCATATGAACAACTTGAATGTCAAGATGCGAGGGGAAAATCAATTTATCGACGATATTTGGTCACATCTCAAAGCTTTTAAACTAAAACTTAATATGTTTGCTGGGCAGCTAGGTAAGAACAACTTATCTCATTTCCCGAGGTTAAATTCAATACCCTCAGTAAATGAAGAGGACCTTAAGAATTATGAAGATAGCTTGAACAAACTGCATTTTGAGATCGAACGCAGATTTCAAGATTTCAATGCCATTCAAGCAGAATTGGATATTTTTACCATGCCATTCAACGTAAATTGTGAAGCAGTGAGGTCAGATTTGCAGCTTGAATTAATTGAGTTGAAATCTAACAATCATCTCAAGCAATTATTTCTAAATATGCCAAAGTTAGAGTTTTACAAATCATTATCGAAAGTAAGTTTCCCAAATTTAATATCTCATGTCCAGAAAATCAGTGCTATGTTTGCTTTATCTTATATATGTGAACAAGTGTTTTGAACTATGAACCTTAGAAAGAATTATTTCAGAGGTAGACTGACAGATGAGCATTTAGCCTCGTTCCTTAGAATCAGTACATCTCACTTCGAACCTCAATATAAGGAACTTTTAAAAATGAAATCGCAATTTCATTCATCTCATTAATATATTAAATTGTAATACTTGTATATTGTTTTTAAAATTTTAGAAATATTCATCTTGGCCCGCCAAACTTTATTTTTTCGAATTTTGGCCCGCCATCGAAAAGTTTGCCCATCCCTGCTCTAGGCGGACAAATAAAAATTCGGTCAATCCCCTTTTATTGGACTCGGTGCAGACGCCCGCTGTCACCACTAGCGTTTTCGGATAATGAGATGCAAGATTACACACGCTGTGTTTTTGTAATGTCTAGAGTTGCTTTTTCATAGTGAGTTGAACTTCCTGCATGAAACAATTTTTATTTCAACTTCAATAAGTTTTCATTTATTGTAAAGTTGAGTGAGTATCAGTATTAAAATTTTAATTGCTTTCAACCAAGAAAGGCCTATTTATGGGTTTTTAAAGACAGAATTTGGCATGAAATTTGTACTGAAATTCGTCATGACTTTGATTTACTGGAAGAAAAAAATAGAAACGATTTATAGGAAATCCACACTTTCTTATATGTACTTACAAGAAACAAGTAAGATAAAAAAAAATTAACTCAATTCCTTCTTAGGTCAACAAAGAAAATTATCATTTTTATTTTAGTTATTTTTTATTAAATAATTATCTCAAAAATTATAAGTATTACTAGAAAATTGATTTTCCGAAGAATTGAACTCGCATTCTTCACCTTCATGTGAAAAGTATTGAAATACCTGTATTTTACCGATTGAGCTACTGCTACTGTTGATTTCAAACCTAAAACTCTATTCAAAATGTAAAAAATTAATTAAATACAATGAATGAATCAATATTTGAAAGAAAAAGAACTGTATTAACATCAATTGTCATCCGCTACAAGTTTTTAAAAATGTATTTGAATTAGAGTGAATGAATAAAAAGTATCTTATTAACGATTGAAAATTTAAACAAGATATATAAATAAATAAATATAGGGAGAGTGTAAACTAATAGTAGGAATTGAAAAAGATGGAATCGTAAAATATCTAATTTTGAGAGTCAAGAAAAGAGAGTAGTAATACTCTCTAGTTCCAAAGAATTTTATTTACATTGCACTATTGTTTCTGGATTTCATTATCGATTCTTTTTTATTTCTGAACCAGCTGTTATTAAAAAAAACCTTTTTTTTTCTTTTATCAAAATAAAAACATTATTGGAAATTTAATCAAAATATTACATTAGTAAAGTTCAAAATTCAAATTGTTTTCGTGTGTGGCAACACTAGGATTCAAAAGAATAACGAGAAGCAGCTGGGGCAACTCAACTCAAATGGAAAAGAGGGAAGAAAAAAAGGAAGAGAGAAGGAGGACATGTTGGTTAGATTGGACGAAAAAGATGTCTGGGGTAGAACGGCAGCTGAAAATGTGAAATGCAGTATTGAAAAGTTGCGATTGTATATAGTTTTATTTTGTTTATTAATTTGTGTTAAATGTGTCGTGCTGCTGTAGCAGATTCAATAAAGTAGCAGCTGTAAAATCTTGGCTGATGATTTGAAGTTTTCTCACCGATGACTCATACGTTTTACGTTATTATAAAACCCTCATGTTTGGACAAGTTTTACTGGCGCAGTCGACAGGATTCGGACAGGTGAGAGCTTCATTGTTATTATGTAAATGCATGCTCCTACATTATAAGTTTTTTCTTTAATTTCAATTATTTGGACAAAGGTTATTTGATTCTTTTTTAAGTCGTTACTATTCTCACCAAGAGGAAAACAAACACGCCAGTGTTAAATTTTATTTGTTGCGAATCTCACCGAGAGAGAAAAAAAAAAGCACGTCAGTGTTTATTTTGTAAAGTATTTCGTTTTGGGTTGCTATTTTTCAAAGTTCATTTATCAATTTAATTTATTTTTTGGTCCAAATGATTGAAATATATTTTATAAAATACTGTTTGAATTAATTTAATTTCTCGCCAGAGAAAAGAAAAGTAACACGCCAGTGTTAAATTGAGATTTTATTTCCGCCAGGAAAATATATGTTTTGTGTTAATTTGTTTAATACGTCAGTATTTTTATATATATATTTTTTATTACTTTCTTCGTATATGCGATGAAATAAAACACATCAGTGTTTCATATCATGAATCATAGTTGGATTTTGTTATTTCTGACCGGAAGTGGATTATTCCTTGTTCGTATTAAGTCATAAATTAGAATCATTTTTTAAAAAAACGATTTTTTTTTGTCGAGTAAAGTTACTGTACAATCTTTTTTATTATTGTCATTTTTTAGGCATATATTTTAGTTGTGAAATTGAAAGTCAGATTTAATTTTGTTTCTTATTACTGTGAATGTTATTTCGAACTTCGAAGAAAAATTTCGTTTAAGGATTAAAAAATATATTCATTTAGACATTGCCATTTTAAATTGTTATTTTCTTATGTTTTGAAAAGTTATCTGGATATATTTCTTATTAAGAAGTGGTGTATTTTCTATTGTATTTTTATCATATGAATATTTGTAATTTTAAATTAGTGTGACGGATTTTTTTTATTGAAATATTTAGGGTAATATTTGTCACAACGTGTAACATAGATTCGAAATAACAATGGCATTTTTGGCCAAGGGTAGGAAGGAAGATTTATGGAAATTGGCTGAAGAATTAGGAGAAACACCAATGAAAACCATAAATCTTAAAAACCTTATCACCGGAAGTGAATCTTATGAGGAAGAGTTTGTGAAAGGCATGTTAGATACGATTATTACAATGAGACTAGAGGAACAGAAGCAAATGCAAATGGAATCGGAACAGAGAAAATTGCAAATAGAATCGGAACAAAGAAAATCGCAAATGGAATTTGATTTAAAAAAATTAGAGATCGAATCGAGGGTGCATCAGGCAACTCCAGTCGCTAGTAATAGTGGGCAGCAATGTTTTGAATTAATTAGGTTATTGCCGAAATTCCGGGTACAAGAAGATGATATTGTAATATATTTATCTCTATTTGAAAGACAAGCCAAGCGAGCTAAAATAAATATTGAGGATTGGGTAACAAGTCTTTTGACTTTATTACCACCTGAAGGTTAAAGTGTAGCACGGTGTGCCCCCGAGTTTATCGCCAATATGGTAACCCAACGGAACTTTCTTACAGTAACCCTAATTCTGTTTTGTTTACTGGTTTTTACAATAGTTGAGTTGTTCACGTACTACAACTGTTTTACAATAAATTTAATATTTAAAATATCGATTTCGGATGATTTAAATTTTGCTTATTATTTTAATTTAAAATTTATTATACAAAGAAAGTTTAGAATAAAATTAATATTAATTAGAATAACATTTATTTCATTTTTTTGTGTTAATATTTACAATTTTTTTTTTTTTTTTTTTTCGTTTTCACATTTTCAATTATCACTATGCGAATTCGCAAATCGTCTGCGCTTTCGCATTAAAAGAAGTCTACCATGGAATTATTCGCAGTTCTCGTAATTCTTTTGGTGCTCCAACGTTTGGTTCCCTCGAAATATTATTATGTCTGCAATCGTACAGGAGTGGATGTTTGGAAGTTGGGATGCTAGGCACTATTTTGAACCTGCTGAATAGATAAAGGGTGATTGGAATATTTTTTTTAATGAGTTGATGAGGCTTGGAAAGAATGCTTTGAGTGTTATGAAAAGATTAAATAAAGCAAGTAAGTACATTAAATATTAAAAATTCTGTATAATATTCGTTCCTATAACATCATTTATTCTTTCTTGTAATAATATTATGCACTATTCCTTAATCCACACCGTCCATCTGTTCAATGTGCTAGCGAAGCTACTGCATTCCCGCTCCGAATGAAAGCGAAGCCCTAGGATGTTTTTTTAAAGTTAAAAAATACTGCCCGGTGCCTTCTACAGATGCCTTCGGCATCTGTAGAAGGCACCGGGCAGTATTAAACAAATAATTATAATTAGTTAAACATTCTAAATAAAAAGGCGGGAAATGGCAACCGTAACTGTTCTGCGGAACAGTTTGTTTATTTTGTCCGCCATCTTTGTTGGCGGCTTGGCATCCTTGGCGCAGCAAGGGGCACACTATTCTACACTTTTACCCCACCTGAAATCGTACAATTGATTGGCAGGGAGTCAGAAGAGAATTTTGGGAATTATGAGCATATTAAAGACATTTTATTAAAGAAATTTAAACTGAATCCTGAGAGTTTCAGGAAAAAGTTCGTAACGCATCAAAAAATGAATGCGAAATCTTGGAAAGATTTTTGTTATGAAATAACGAATTATTTTGAAGAGTGGATTAGTGGGCTCGATATCAAAGATTTTAAGGGATTAAAAGATTTAATCATTACAGACCAATTAAAGAAAAGAGTGCCTTATGAAGTGAGGGATCATTTCTTGGATGAATGGGCAAAATTTATTTCTCCAATCACTCTAGCCGACAAATTGGACGAATATGACAGTATTCGCAGTGAGTTAAAGAAGAATACAGGAGCTGTACCAAAGTATAAAAATTTTGAAAGGACTCAAAATCGTCCCCTTTCAGGGAAGACGCTCAAGAATAAGCCATTTTTTTCATCTCAGAATTTACAAAAATGGAACCAACCATATCGAAATGACGAAGAACACAAGTCTACTTTTAAGGTAACATGTTATAATTACGGAGAAATTGGCCACACGTCCAAGTTTTGTTCGAATACTCGACAATGCAAGAGGGTTCCTACTCCAGCTAGAAATAATTTGGTTCAAACATCTACCAAAACAAATGATGAAGAGGCTGATGTCTTAACGGCCAAGGTTTCTGTTCCTGTATCAAGAACAGTGAACGCGCACAAACTCATTGACGATTTAAAAACCATTATTGTCAAGTGTGGAGATGTAGTTTTGAACGGAATAATTGATACAGGGGCTCAAATATCAGTAGTACGCGAAGATTTAGTAAAGGATATTCCTTATGAGGGTGAAAGCAAAATTGAAATATCTTCTGCATTTCGTGAAAACGAAATTACACCTTTAAGAAGTTTTGACATGAAAATTGACGATGCCTTACATGACAGTGCTTCAATTACTTGTGCTGTTTCAAAGAAACTTGTTTCAGATTTACTATTAAGTTCATCTGCATACGAAATGCTCCTCGAAAATATCAACATACATAAAAATCAACAATGTGAAAAGACGTCCGAATCAAAAGTTATGAAGTCAGATGGTAAAATTTCAGAATACAACGAGGATAAGGGTATTAGTTGTGAAATACCAAGTGGTATATTAGCAGTAACTACAGAAGACTCTCAACAAGAAAATCCAGACGTAAAAAGGGAATCGTTAACAGAATTCATCCAACTTCAAAGAGACGATGAAACGCTTCAAGGATGTTTTGATTGGGCTAAAAGAAAATTCAACTCTTATACTTTGGAAAATAACGTTCTTTTTCACGCGGAAAATATTTGTGGAGAAAATATTAAACAAGTAGTGCTCCCACAAATTAAAAGAGATATGGTTTTAAAGATGGCACATGAAAGTCCTCTATCTGGTCATCTGGGAGAGAAGAAAACCATCCAGCGGATAAAATATTCATTTTATTGGCCCACTCTAAAACAGGACGTGAAAAAATATTGCGAAAGTTGCCCGCAGTGTCAATTAAGGAGAACTGCTACATATAGAGACAGGATACCTATACAACCCATCGTCAGACCAGAAACTCCATTCGAGGTGTGGAGTGTGGATTGCATCGGACCATTAGAACCGCCATCAGGAAGAAAACACAGATATGTGGTATGTGCGGTAGATCTATGCACGAGATGGGCCGAGGCAATACCGGTCAAAGAGATCAGTGCAAAAACTACATGCAACGTCTTAATGAGAATTTTCACTCAAACTGGTTTCCCTAAAATGATCTGTACTGACCAAGGAACAAACTTTACATCCAAATTAACCAGAGCCTTCGAAGATTTGTTGGGTGTATCTCCCCGTTTCTCTACTCCTGGACATCCTGAAAGTATGGGGGCAGTAGAACGATGGAATAGAACCTTAAAAGAAATGCTAAATAAAAATATACAAGAACATGGAAGGGACTGGGACTTGCATCTTCCCTATCTTCTTTTTGCATACAGAGAAGTCCCTCATAGCACCACTGGTGTGTCTCCTTTTCAGCTGGTCTATGGGAGGTTACCACCGGGCCCTTTATCTTTGATAAAGGAGATTTGGACTGGTGAACGCAATCTCCCAACAACGGCTTCACGGTCAATCGAAGATTATTTACAAAATCTTATTGAAGGTTTGAGAAAGGCTCATGAAATTGCATCTGACAATGCAAGAAAATCACAGGAAGAATATTGCTCCAGATATAATCTGCGTTCCAAGGAGAAATCATTTAGTGTCGGTGATAAAGTTTTGGTGTTGATACCTTCATCTTCACATAAGTTGTTAAACACTTGGGTTGGACCAGTTACAGTTATTCAACTTACTAGATCACATTCTGCGAGGGTTGAGATGGAGGACGGGAGCATCAGAGAATTTCATGTAAACAAACTCCGTCCATATATCCAAAGAATCAATCATGTCGGTGTGGTTTTCGAATTAGATGAAGATTTCGGAACTCTTCACTACGCACCTACCGATAAAATAAATAAAACTCTAGACCAAATTGAAAAGCACATTGAAGAAATGAACTGTACTCTTAGTATTAAACAAAAGCGGGATCTCTTCGACGTTTTGAGTAATTACAAAGATGTTTTCAGTTCAAAACCTGGGAATGCCCAAGTCGAAGGACATTCTGTCAGGGTTACAGAGAATTGTTCACCTAAACGGTTGAAACCATATAAGGTACCCATTAGTCTACAAAAAGAAGTAGATAGGCAAATCGAAGAGCTGCTTGACATGAGACTTATTGAACCAAGCGATAGTGATTGGGCACATCCCGTGGTTTGGGTCGCAAAAAAGAACGGAGCTGTAAAATTATGTATAGATTTTAGATTATTGAACAGTTTTACAATACCAGATGCTTATCCAATGAGAAATGCTAAAGATCTGTTATTTGAAGTGGGACAGGCCAAATTCATCACTGTACTTGATCTTACTAAAGGGTATTGGCAGATACCTATGAAAAAGAAAGCAAAACCGTTTACTGCTTTTGTGACTCATTCGGGTCATTATCAATGGAATGTGCTACCGTTTGGAATGAAGAATGCCGGAAGTACGTTTCAGAAATCAATGGATAAGGTCCTAGCTCCACATAAAACATACTGCCGTGCTTATATCGATGATTTGGCAATATTTTCGAAAACATGGGTTGAACATCTCAATCACATAAACAAAGTATTTAAAACATTACGAGATGTTGGATTAACCGAGAATTTAGAAAAGTGTGAGTTCGGAAAACCCGAAGTTAAGTTTCTAGGCCATGTGATTGGTTCCGGTAAGCATTCCCCAGATCCAGAAAAGGTTGAAGTCATGAAGCGTTTAGCGAAGCCAACTACGAAAAGGGAAGTAAGAAGTTTGCTTGGGCTAGCCAGCTATTATCGGGACTACATACCCAACTTTTCTCAAACTGTCTTACCTTTGACAAATTTGACCAGGAAAAACATAGCTAATAACATTCCATGGAACGAAGATGCGGAAAGGGCATTTTTGAAACTCAAAAAAGAACTTGCATCTATGCCATTTTTGCATACACAAGACCTTGGAAAACCCTTTCAGCTATACACAGATGCATCAGCCACTGCAATTGGTGCATGTCTAGCTCAGAAAAACGAGCAGGGTAAGGAAATGCCAATCGCTTTTTTCAGTAAAAAATTGAATCCTACCCAGATCAAATGGTCAACTATCGAGAGGGAAGCGTTTTGCGTTTTAGAAGCACTGAAAAAGTTTGACACCTGGATATTTGGTGCAGAAATACAGATAATTTCGGATCATAATCCTTTGACATATCTGACGAAGAGCGTTCCTCATGGAGCTAAACTTTCTCGATGGGCTTTAGCTTTACAACGGTATAACATGACCGTTACGTATAGAAAGGGTAGTCATCATGGAAACGCTGATGCGCTTTCTAGATTAAATTTTCACACATCTAGCCATGAAAGCTAATTTGCTCTAATAGTCATTTTTTTTTTTTGCCTATTTCTTATAAGATTTTGTTGTAATATTATACATTTTGGTTTGCTATTTGTTTTGTTGTATTTTATGAGGTATTGCTATTGTTTGATTTATTATAATATTAACTGACGTGTCAGGTTAATTTTTTTTCGTATGTTATATTATGTTTGATATTATTTAAAAGAAAATAAATTTTGTTTGTGGGAGCTGCATAAATGTTGGAGCTCTCATCATTACTGTATATGTGTGTTAAGGACAATGACTGGCTTCTCCTCTGTTTTTTTATTTTGTTTGCAGCGTCGCCACTCCTGTGACGGATGTGCTTTCCCCGGAGGGACGAGTAAAG